>PVHY01019308.1:0-27623 GCA_004024945.1 Uropsilus gracilis
GCATCAAGTAACCAGAATCACTTTCTTCCCTGAAAAGGGGAAGTATCTGCTCAGGCTGAGTAAGAATGAAACAATGTCTCAGCTACCTCATGACTTTTGTGCTTCTGCTGTTACTTTCTTTTTCTTCCTCTCACCTCAGTTGCTATCCTGGAACTCATTCCAAGCTTAGGACACTAGAGAGAAGATGATGATCCTGCTACAAAATTCTCCTGTATAATTAACAGCAAATACAATATGGATGATGGATAGGTAAAGTTTTAGCTTCCAAAGCAAATCATTACCTTGGGTCAGAACAGATTCTGGCACCTTTTACTAGTAAAGGTATCTGAGGTAATGTTGAGTTCTCTATAAGCTGTAATTCTGGGTATAAAACCTGAATCTGTATGTGATTCTCCAGAACAAGTTCATTGAAACAAACTTTAAGTAATCTAGGTCCTTGAAACTGGGACTTGGTAGCGAGTTTATCTTTGTGGAAAGAGAACAAAGAACTTCAGCCAGACAAGGAAAGGAATAAATCCCATTTAGTACATAAGGAACAGTGGATATGATATAAGGTATTGTAAACACTCGAAACATGTGGTCCTACAACAACCTGAAAAGTACTAAGTAGTCCCCATTTACAAAGCAAGAACCTGAGCTCCAAAGGAGCCCATGCTTCTCAAATGGCTAGAAAAGCACTTTCTTATCACCTGTTCCTGTTACACTGAGCGCAAATGAAAGGCCATTGTTTTGTGTAGAAATAGTCAGAAAAGGTATTATCTCTGGGTACTGAGAGATGGTGAGGCTAGTCTGGATCTATATATTTTGTCCCCATGGAACTGTCCATCACTTCACAATGGGATGAGTGCCTCTTAGCCCTGAGCTATAAAAAGCCATCAGGGTCATTTCAGAGAGATCTACCCTTGAGCATGCACCACTGGTCCTGATTTAGCAGAAGCCCTTCTTGGAGAGGTAATATGCTCTGTTAACTAAATGTTAACTAAAAGTCACACATTACTCAAAGCAGTGGATTCTGGGATTCATCTTCCTACTAAACATTATCTTATGATCAAATTTCCCACCCTTTGTCCCCCTCAGGTGAGTCAGGAGGTGTGCACATGTGAATGAAGAAGTACAAATACTCCCAGCTGGGATTTGATGGAGGAGCTATAATTCCATTTGAATTAATCAGAACAGTTTCCTCTTTGCAACTAGTGGAACTGACACTGGTTAATATCCTTGCAGGTTGGCATTAACAAACCAAATGAGATGAATCAAACATCAATATAATTCAAGCTTCCCCATTTTCATTGCTCTTTGCTTGGGGAAGGATCACAGATAAGTCAGTTTTTGTATTGACACACTTTGAAAGCAATTTAGAATTAATATAGAAGGAACAAACCTTGTGCTTTTCATCTATAGCTGGTTTTGCCCCTAGAGAAGGGGCTGGATCCTCCACAGGAGTGGCAGCTACAACACAGAGAATTCAGTCACAACATGTTTTCATGTGGATCCACATATTTGCCCCAACAGCCAGCACACACACAGCACATGCAGAATTTATTATTCCTGAATGAATGAATAAGTGAGTAAGTGGATACACCAAAGAAAAGCAACTTTAGAAATAAAATAGTTCATACATGAAATAGAAAGCTACTTATCAAAATAAACAAATGAATCAAACAGCAACAACAAAACCAATTAAAACAAGGATGCTAAAAAGAGGTGGTTAAACCAAACAGTCAAAACTTAATGTTTATGATAATTAAGTTCTGCAATTTCAAACTTCCCTCTGGAATGAGAGGCATCACAATTTCTGAGTCCCACCAGATTGTGTTGTAAATACCTGAAGTTTAATCTTGCATTTCAACATAATTTTATTTTTCATAAATGTGTGTATGAGCTCTATTTAATTCCATGGCTTTTCAATAAATGCCAGTGTTTCCCTAGTGGACAATTGTGGAGAACTGTTGTTACTGATATGATAACTCTCTAAAAACATGTTGGAGTAGAAAATCTTTTTTCTATTCTAGGTTTTCTGATTGATTTATAATTAAAATTACATAAAACAGATTAATAGTAGGGATAAAATATATATGGGGTCCACGTGATGAATAAAGCCCAAAAACATGAAGGTCAAATGAGGTATCTTGACATCCTGACAGGAGTCTGGGAATTCCAAGGAAAGGAAGGTAGTCAAAGGAAGATGAGACCAAATGTTTATAAATAACTGTTTTCTGGATCAGTAACAATGGGACACAGAGAGGACATTGACTGTTGGCCTCCCTGAGTCTCCTTCAGTCTATGGCACTGAGTCAGCATCCTTTGTAGATATCTCTGGCAATATCACTCTATTGTGGAACAGGAGGTAAAGAGAAGCACAGCCTTACAGTTAAGAAGCAGACATTTTCCCTGATGCATGAAAATGTATGTGCACAAAGAAGTAGCTTCTACTGTGTTTTCAGAGTTTTATTTTCTATTTCTTAAGATTAGTCAGTCTGAAATAACCTTTACATCAAAGAGGTATATTTTTGCTGAAGGGTAATTCCCTGGGTACCTCCATTAGCATAGCTGATACATATATTGATAAATCTAGGAAGAAGGAGTTGTTGTAGGATACTTGCCATTAGCATTGATGATGCCATACATTGATAAATCTAGAAAGAAGGAGCTATTTCCCTGTTGCTTTAGAATTGTAAATTTCAAGGAGGACATGGTGAGATGTGGTGATGGATTTCATTAGCATTTCCTTTTAGGAGGAAGGGGAGATGAGGAAAGAAACAAGGTTTTTGTGATGTGATGTGACTGACAAGACTGTTGCCAGAGTTTAGGAGAGGAAAAAAAATGATATAAGGGGTACCGTAAGAAAGAGAGGGGATCAGCCATTTTGGGATTTAGTGGTTTGGAAGGAGAATGTGAGCAAGTGGCACATGGTCAAAAGCAGCCTGGGCCTGGCTGGCTCAGGCTGGTGAACTCATGGCTTTAGCATACATAAGCGGTGTGTGCTGAAGGGAGTCTAAGGAGTTTGAATATTTAAACTCTGTTTTGAAGTTTGTTATTGAAATAGCCAAGAGCTAAGCCTGAGTAAATAGGCTATTTTTTTCCTGTATCTCAGTGTTTTTCTACCACCTAAAGTTGAGAGAATGCCAAAGGAGAAGAAGAAGAACATCACACCTTCAATCATATGCTTGGAGTAAGCAGGAACATGTCAAAGGAGGAAGGTAAGGATACTTTACATTTGGAACATGTGCTGCTCAGATTGATTAGACATGTGGTGAGGTGATCAGAGACTAAAGGACAGAGAGTTTGGACAATGGTGGGGTAACTTGGTTTTTCATGTTTATCTTGTAGCACATATTTAGGTAATCACTTTCTTTAGTAATAAATAGTCTGCTCACTTTAAGAGTCTGCTCTTGCTTTGAAAGATCTAGTTTGGAATCATATATCTAGGTGGCTGCAGGTGGCAAGAATTCAGATGTAAAGGTGTTGCTTTTTTTTGTCTTTCAGTCTGAGAGAGGCCTTGGGAAAGCAGGCAGACAAGCTGCAGGTATTTGAATGACAAAGGTAACTATTCTGTGAAGTTGAAGCTTTAAGGCTCTTGCCTGGTTAGTATGGCAATGCCTGGTATAGGTTTTTCCCTAGTTTAGGAAAAGCTGGCATCAAAAGAATTTTTAGGTTTTAAAAAATAAAATCCTGCCTCTGTTTCTCTCAATATCATTTATTTTTCAATATCATTTTGAGGTTACACACTATGTTCCCTTTCAAACACACAGATACCCATAGACACAGGTACATACAAATGTACCTCCACTTTCACTTGCACCAGCACCAACTCCACCCCCACCTCCACTATCAATACTTCCTTCTCCATCTCTACTCTACCACATCCAACTTCACCACTTCCACCTCCACCTCTACCTCCACTATCAGTATTTCCACTTCCACCATTAAACACTTAAACAAGGCAGCATGATAGATAAAAATCTCCATTTGAAAACTCAAACTGATGTAAGTTTACTTCTTGATCCTTTATTTACTAGCCTACCAAAATGAAGTTTTGCATTTATGAAATTGAGAATATGATATGCATGCTAAAAGAAAGCTTGTAGGAAATACTCGATTATTATTTACAAACACAGTCAGGGTGTCTCCATTATACCAAAGGTGGTATCAGTAATGCAGATGAAGTCACAAGATTGCATTTTAAAAGACACAGATTAAAAGGGTGATAAATTTTATAAATTATGGAATGTAAATACTCTGAATGAAATAAAAATGTGATTTTATAAAATACAACAGAAAGTTCTGTTTAAATGATGCAAACATGAAAAACCTCTCTGAAAAGATGTGGAATCTAAAACCTTAGAAGTAAGAAGGAACCACTGAGGATAGAGACTCCAGCAGGGATAATGGCAGCCTCCAAGGCAAGCGGTTTTCCAGGAAAGTCAAGGCACTGGAGAAGGAGTCAAGAGGTGAGTTGGAAGGGAGTCAGAGTTGGATCATGAAGGGCTCTGTAAATCTGGAAGACACAGATTTTATTTCATGACAAAATAAGACTGTTGAAAGCATCAGCAGGAAACGCCTTTATCAGATCTGGCTTCTCTTTGGAGTATGGGCTGCCCAGAAGCAAGAGATAAAACAAAACTAAACTTTTGGTTTATGAGACTAATTAATGATAATGATACACACATACAGTTTCAGAGGGGAAGGGATGGGGAGATGAATAAATCAAGAAGAACAGAACAATGGTTTGTTCTTTGGCCTTTTATAGTGACTTTAGCATAATTTTAATGCATGTGCATACTGATTCTCACTGATGCACACTTAATATATTTCTAATGCTATAGCATAATATTGCTTCAGTGATATATATGTGTTTTACATATATATATATATGTAAAACACATATATATATATGAGAGAAAAAATAAATCAAAAGACATGTTAGGAGATAAAACATCAGATTTGGAAGAGAAAATAGTAACTTGAACTAGGAAGAGAACTGAAAAAAATTAAATGCATATACTTCTCACCTATTTTAGGTACAGAGTGGACAGAACTTTATCTAAAATTGGATAATAGGACTATGGGACAGAGAATTCTCAGATCACTCCCAAGTTCTCTGCCTTGGTAGATAGTCTATTTACTGAAAAGAAGAAGAGAAGGAGTAGGTTATGGGTCACAAATAAGATAATGCATACTTTGTATGAAAAGCACTTAACACTACTCCTTACATATAATGTGCTTTCAATGGGGTAGCACTAAAAGAAAATGCTTCTATTATCTGATAATTTAGGTCCATTAGTTTCCCTTGACAACCCATTACAATTTAAATAAGATCTTCCAAAAGCATTTTAAGTCTCATGTTTTTGTGCTTTTATTGTTCACTTTTCAATAACTAAATGTTTAAGGTCTATATATTTCCTATTTGCAAATCCCATAGTGACAATGAAGGCAAAGATCCCTGCTGTTGTGCCTTTTTCATTTATGTAAGCATATCACAGCATGCTACAGTAATTATTACCATTCATTTGTTCTAGCTATTCCTACCTTTTCAAGATGGCAGAATCCTTTGACCATCTGCAGAAAGAAGTACTGCTGATAGGTCTCTCTTCTTCCACTTTGTTCTTTATGCGTTGGGGTAAGAAAAGCCTCTCAATAAATGGTGTTGGGAAAAAGACAGCCATATGCAAAAGCATGAAAGTAGATTATTATCTGATACCACACACAAACTCAACTCCAAAATGAATAGAAGACTTGGATATGAGCATGAAACTATAAAATAATATAAGAAAACATAGACAAAACACTCCATGACATAGATTTTAAAGTTATATTTATGGGTTTGTCTCCAATAGCAACTGAAACAAATATAAGTAATAGAACTCTGTCAAACTTAAAAAAATCCTGGATTGAACAAAATGATCACTAATACAAAAAGTTGCCCCACTGAATGGGAGAAAATATTTGCATTGTATACATCTAAGAAGGGTCTGATGTCCAATATCTGCTAAAAAAAAAATGCATACAACTCAACAATAGCACAATAGCCCACAATCACAAATTGTACAGAAGAGCTAAATAGGCACTTCTCCAGAGGAGGCATACAGATGGCCAATAGACATTAAAAAAAAAAAAATCACATCTTCAGGGAAATGCAAATCAAAACCACAATACCACCTCATACTGTTACTCCATCAAAACCATCTTTCCTCTACCTTCATCCAGTTTCTGACCATCAAAGGTTGGAATGCTGGGAGCCCCAAAAGATTCAACAGCTCTGGGTCCTCTTCTTTCTGAGGCCACACTGTCCACACCTGATTCTGGGTGTTGGATAACACATCAGGTTTCCTCCTAGCTAGTCTGATCTCCACCTCTGAATTCTCCCCCCCTTTTGTAATCCCCTTTTCCTTGCTCCCCCTTCCATCTTGAAACCTGATCATAGGATTACCACACTCTCACTTGGCCCATTTCTCACCACCCACCATGGGCTTTGGAACAATAGCAGCAGGGAGTTTGATTAGAATATTCACCAAGCCTACTTAAGATTCACAGTATCAAAGTAAAAGAAGGAAGTAACCTTCAATCTCTGGGCTTCAGGTAATTCTTAACTGATGTGTCTGGAAGACACATGCAATGGCAATGCCTAAGCTTTGCTAACAAATAGCACTGCCTATGTTGGGGTCCTAGCTTCAGTACCAGTAAGAATAAATATACCAAAAAGATAGGAAACAGCAAGTGCTAGTGAGAATGTACAGCAAAAGGCAGTCTATTACGCTGTCAGTAAAAATATAGACTGGCCCAGACCCCATAATAAACAGGATGGAGGTATCCAAAATATTAAAAATGGATCCACCATATGATCCAGCAGCTCCACTCTTAGATACCTACCTGAAGAATAAAAAATTACTAATTTGAAGGGAAAATGCACTTCTATTTTCATTGCAGCATTATTTACAATACCTAAGTTATGGAAACAACCTAAGTCCCCCAAACAAATGAGTAACTCAGGAAAATGTGGCTTCTATACCTCATGGAATACTACTCAACTCTAAAAAGAGAAGATAAACTCTTGCCATTTACAACAACATGGATGGAACTGGAGGTGGTGATGCTGCTAGAAATAAGCCAGAAAGAGAAAAACAAATGATGTCACATATATGTGGAACATAAAAAAATAATAAAAAAGTGTCAGATATAGTCAAACCAATAATAGACTGTAAAGAGCCAGGCTCAGAGTTGCAAGAAAGGATGAATGAGAGAGATTGACATAGTCTGAAGGCTGTGGAATATCAGAAGTATGACTAGTTTATTACTCTGATGGCTAGGTTTTTATGGAGTCTAGGGCAAGGGGGGAAAAAGGTGGCCAAGAGAATGTTTTTTGACCAATTAACTAGGGAAGACAAATGGCTAGGGTACAATAAAATTGGGTAAAACATTAGTTCCCATGAGATTATGGTGGGCAGGGGATTCACCCATAAATTTGCTGGTAACTCCCAAGGAATGTTTTTTCAGGAGGAATGGAGGAATGGAGATGTCTCTGCTCTCTGGACATCCATCACTCCTGTCCTCAGTGTTCTGAAGGCAGATAAGAGTGAAATGAAGTATTCCTCATTTTACAGCATGAGTCCAGCCCAGTCTCATCTGGCAGACTCTGACTCTATAAATCTGACTGTAGAATTGGGCTAAGGGGGTTTGGGCGAGTTGAGAATGAATGGGTAGGTAGCACAATAGATTATGGTGGAAGACGATGGGTGTTTTAGTCTTGTGTGTGATGTCATAACAAAACCTGAAGGAAAAGTTCCTAGACCTCTAAATCAAAACACTGTAAACCAGTATTACCTCAATTAAATCCAAAATATGTACTCCTTGAGTCAGGATTACAGAGATATGGAATTCAGGTTCTTCAAGTTCAATGACCTGTGAGGAAGTCCAGAACTAGAGCAAGAAAATGTATTAACCAATACAGGAAGATTGTCGCAGGTTGGAGACTCTGTCCCAAGTACTTTATTGCCAAGAGCCACCCCAGAGAGCAAGACACATCCTTGTACAAATCCAGAGTTATTTCAGTTGTCTGGCAGAGGGCAGTAACGAGTCTTAAAGGAGGAAATTGCTGAATTGCCTAAGTACTGTTAGGCTAATGCTGGTACTTCAAAATCTCTCACTGAAGACTTCAAACTACCTCCTGAAACTGGTGTATCATTATCACCCCCATTATGCACATGAGGAGACTAAATCTGTGGTCCAAGGTGGACCTTACAAAATGGGAAACCCAAGGCTGAGTTCAAACCCATGCTTTCAATTTCCACAGTGCATAAACTCCCCAAAGATCTTCTTGACCTTTCAGAACAATAGGAAACTTTTAAGGACACACCTTTTGGCTTAATATAAGGGAACATTTTTCAGTTGTGGGGATCCCCACTGTGGAGCAGACTGTTCTCCAGCTAACTTGTTCACCAAGCTAGCAACACAGGGCACCCCTGCAATGAAGAGGGGTGTCAGCTAAATGACACTGGATGTCAGATACAGGTAAAGAGAATGTCTGGGAGATGTTGGCAGGTACTCATGGAAGGAGCTCTGTGTGACATTGTATTTGAGTTACCTTTAGAGAAAGACTTCTGGCCTATTTAAAAGTCACCCAAGATAAGTTATTGCACTGCTTATTTCTTGTCCTTCTTTGTTAACTTGATCAACAAAGCTGACTCAAAATAACAGTTAACTGTTTGTTAGGTTTGAGCTTCAATCAACAACCTACAATTTGCAACCACAATCTCCCCAACTGATAATATTCAAGGACAAGTCTATTTAAGACAGGGCAGATGATTGGCCAGGTACACAATTTTCTGGGATAACAACATTGAATCAGACTATAATACATTTTAATGCCTTTGTTCAGCCACCTGACTATGTGGCACCTTTTTGACAGCAGCAAGCACTTTACATTTATCCAGCACCTTATGTTTGAAAATCCAGTTTTATACATCCTATCACTTCCATTTGATAGAAAAGAGAGAGAAGGAAACAACTGGTAAAAGTCAGGATCCAAACCACCATTCTGGTTTGACTTCTGAGAAATTGGACTCTATTCCCAAGCTCCTAGGTTCACTCCCTGGCTCTTTCGTTTAGTCCTGTGTCATTGACCAAGTCATTTAACTCCTCTTACCCCCCAGTTTCTTCATCCTTTAACAGTTGTTATACAAATATCCATCAGATAAATTTGCAGGGGAGACTAGAAGAGGAAACAATGACCAGCACCTGGTAGAACCTGACATAGTTTAGCTACTATCAGCATAGCCCACTGGCTCTGATGTTTGTATACCAAAGATGCTTATGTGAGGTGTACACTGGCAGCTGGCCTGTTCTGGAGGAAGGAATAAAAGCACATCTGTGTGTCCCACCACTAACTGAGACCAAGATCCCAGCAAATCCCATCAGAACACATTCACTTCCTTGAGCTAGAGGCCATGTCTTCTTTCATGTCTTGATTTGTTCTTACCTGCCAGAATGTACTAGGAAGGGCTGACCCTAGTTGGCAATAGATGGGACTGCACATCCTTGGTGTCTGAGGGAGCAGCCCTCCTTGCCACAACACTTGTCTCTCCTCAAGTGCTTTCAGGTTAATATTATTGACCCCATTATTATCAGCTCTCTTCAAGGGTACTATAACTTAAGTGCTGACTTGACCTTCAGGAATCTGTGTCACTCATATTTTCAAATTCATCTCGGGCTACAAGATCATGGTTTCTTGACATCTGGTCTCAAATTAGGAAAGCTTCAGCAAAACCAGTGAGTGCTGACATAGGGTTCCTTGTGCCTCTGGAATTACTTATTTTATTATTATTATTATTATTATTATTATTATTATTATTATTATTATTATTTTGTTTGTTTGTTTTGAGACTAGGTTTCACTATTTTTGCCTGTGGAACTGCAGGCTCATGTTGCCCGGGGTACCACAGACTTGAGCAATCCCAGCCTCAGCTTCCCAGGTGGCTGGGATTACAGGCATGCACCACCATGCCCAGCTATATTTTTGGGCCTAGGTCACTCTCTATGTGTCCCTGGCGGCACTTGAACCACGATCCCTGGCCCCAGTTGCGGCTTCCTAGGCTGCTGCTTACAGGTATGCACCACCATGCCCGGTCTGGAATTACTTATTTTAGAGTAGACACTCTTCCTTGACAATGTGTTCTACTCCTGGGCCAACTTAGCTGAGGAACAGTTTGTCCTGGTCTGTGAGCAGGGCTGCCTGGGACATCCATGCTTGCAAGGTGACTCGGCGGTCCTTAGGACTCAGGGTTAAGTAAGATAAGGTGTCTATTTTCTTCTGCTGTCTATCAGACATTGTGGAAAATAGCATGGAAATTGTACTTTTCCCTATCATGCTCCTTCTTGGTTTTTAGAGCTTTGTTTTTTGAGGGGAGAAAAAAAACTCAGAAGACCATTGAAAATAGTTGAGCTCTTTTTATGATAAAATATTAGATTGCATGCCCCAGCACAGAAAGCTCTTCAATTCAAAACCAAGATCTTTGATGATTAAACAGAGGAAGCAATTTCTGTTACTTTTAACCATTCACCTTCAGTGTGAGTAATTTTGCTGTAACAGGAATGCTGGGATCAGGATGAGGACAAGGAGGCCCATCTTACATTCAGAATCTGGAGTGAATTACTTACAGTCACCAAGCACATGGAGGAGTTTTGATGTGTGACCGTATGGCAGAGGCCGAGGGAATACACAGAGAGATGAGTTTTTCCATTTAGTCTTTAAAAAAAAGGTTATTGGAATATAATTTAACAAAGACTATACTTATTATAAATCTAGATAAGTGTGTAAACTTCATAATCCCATTTTAGAAATTTCCATCATTTCAAAACCTCCTCATAGCAGACAATCATTGCTTCCACATCTGGCTTAGGCTACCACAGCATTCTGTCCCTGTAGATGGGCCTTTACCAAAAAAACCCATAGGAATGGAATCATAAAAGCTGGTCCTTTAGTGTCATGCATCTTTTCAAAAACACCATAGTGTTTTTCTGGTTCATCCATGTTGCACCACAGACCAGTGTAAGGTTCCTTTTTATTTCCAAGTAATTTCCTAATAGTACTTCATTGATAGAATACACCACCTTCTCCTTATTAGCAAGTGGATGTATTTTCAGATTGTTTTCAGTCTATGGATATTATGAAACAGGGTATGAATCCTTGCATGTAAATCTGTGTGGGTAGGCTCATTCTCATTTCTTTTGGGTAGATATTTAAGAGTGGAATTGTTGAATCAGAGTTCATATGTGAATTTAATTTTTTTAAAAAGGAGAAAGTTAGACACCACATTTTGTTAATATGTGGAATATAAAGGAATAAAGAGACAGATTAAACCAAATAAATAAACCCGTAGATTCTGACTGCAGAACTAAGGTTACCAGAGGGCAGTTGAGAATGGAGAGGGGAATGGGCCCATTTGCTGAGATGAAGGGTGATTGGTGGGTGTGCTGTGGTATCATACATTTAAAGAAATGTGAATCTTCACTCCTAAAATACACACAATATTGGAAATCAATGTTATCATAACAAGAAAGGCAACTATAAATCTGATTTTCAAAGTAACAACTTTCTGCTAAGTCCTTGCCAACACTTGATGTTGTTAACCTTTTTGATACAGTCAGTCTAATGTTTCACCTTCTATACCCAACACATTTTATCATTCAGCTTTAATTACTTCTGGACCTTGTCATGCACCCACATAGAATTGTGTCTCTGCATTTCTTTTTGCCTTGACTTTAATGACATTTTCAGCTTAGACTTTATACCTAAAGGCCTGATCTCTGTAATTGCCTTTAATCATTCCTTATTCTGTGTTCCTTGAGTTCCATGTTCATCCTTAACAAAGTCCTGGGTGGTATGTAGCAGTGGGTGAGTCCTCTTTCCCCACAGTTAGGCCATTTACTTGGAGAAAGTCACTCATTCTTCATTGGATAGTATCATGCAATGCAGTTGATAATTACTGTTTTATTAAATCACTGATAAATTAATGAGTGCTTTAATTAGTGGATAAATGAGCAGTTACAGGATGAGGAGGTTATAGAAATGGAGACACTGTAGCAAAGTAGGAGCTTTAAAAAAGTAGGACTAGGGCAGCCTAGTCCCTAGTTCTGTCTCAGCCTCTTGCCTCAGAGAAGGTGATAGGAAGAAAACACATTTATTAGACTCCAGCCGGAAACACACTGGCAGTGGAATGTGCCAGGATGAAAGATTCTGATGACATGAGCCTGTTGAGTGACAGGATTCTTTCATTAAGAACTTTTCACTTGACAGTAGCAATTTTAATTACATTGTTTGCTGACCCAGGTACACCTATTGGGGTTATTATTATTTTCTTTTTTTAGTATCATTCCTCTCAAGCTGTAGCCCTTAATTTTTAAATTCCTTTGCTTTAACAAAAAACAAAAATAGTTTTCCTCTTATAAAGTGGAATTTTTAGTCCAAATCCTAGGTATGAATATATTGAACATAACTTTAAAAGATGAACTTCTCAGCTCCCTTTCTTTACTTCAGCTTTAATGTCAGAAAATATATTTCTGTGTGTCAGGAGTAAGTAGACCTAACTTCCACTTCTCTTCAAAAGGGACATATCATTAGAGAATGGGGGATAGGAGGTTCACAAGCACATGGCAGACCTGAGAAGTGAAAAGAAAACTATAATAGAATCCAAAAGATGGAAACTCCAGAGAAGAAATGCTTCACAAAATGACAGGGCTAACCAAGAAAAACATTTACTTTGTGTTAGGTTGTAGAAAGTAGTCAAATTTGGGGTAAATCCACTGCTTGGTAACTATTGTTTAAATGGAACTATAGTTGACATGGAAATATCAGCATATGGTTGATATGAAAAACTTGACTTCTGTTTTGTAATTGTCTTCTCAATAAAGGAAAATCAACCCTAATTAATTAAAAAACTGCAGAAATGGGTATGGGAAATGTGAGATCAAAGATGAATGGGCAGCCTCTCTAGTGAGACCCTAGAGTGTTTTCCAACACCATTACCAATTTTCTGTGGACAGAGGATGTCCAGGTCAAGTCAGTCTCTATACTAACCTGGAGGTAATGTACTCCTGATAGGTGAAGGTTTGGTCTCCCAGATGGCACCCATTTCAGACACCAATCACAACCTTTGAATCCACACTTCTGTATGATTTACCCACACTTCTGCATGACTTAGCTACTGAAATAAAAGTCTTTTTGATGGTTAGGCAAAGACTTGATTAGATAATCAAAGTGTGGCTTTAAACTAATATAATCAGCTAATAGATTTTACTCTGTATAATTGTGCCAACAGCTTGACTTTAATTTATAGAGGTAGTTAGAGGGAGTCATTGACATTAAAAATTCAATTATTCTTGATGTCGAGGAGCTTCTGGTTGTGTTGATGCAATCTAAGTATTGTTGATGTAAAGATACAATGATGCTATCTATGTAAAGAGGAAGGCAACACAAAGATTTAATCTCTTCTTTTCTAAAGGATACACTGAGAAGATGCAAAGGCTGGGATCCACTTTTTAAATCCTATTTATCTGGCTCCATGGTTATTAGTGAGGGGTCAAAGGGGTAGCAGATATTCTGTAGTTGTTTCACTGACTTCAAGTCTCTACAGACAACTTTACTCTCTTGTCTGCTGGAGTATATTCAGCAAAGAATTGGGGTTTACTGGGACCCCTTTCTAACCTGTTAGAATCAATTAGAGAATTTAAAATGACACATTTGTTACCTGTTTTAAAATAAAGCATACAAATCAGCATTCAAAGGAGGAGGTGCCAGCTGCATGTGTCCCAAGTACAGGAACTGGAGTTCCTTTGGAGTGGGCATGTGCCACACTTGCACATGGACATGTTTGCCTATTTAAAAATTCAGGAGATTTTTATCCTGCTCAAACTTCAGTTCCCACCCCCTACCCCTACCCAGGGGGATGGGGGCTGAAAGTTCCAACTTGTTTCTGGTAACAGTTCAACCTTGAGACTAACTTGGTAACCAATATAACTATATATATAGTTATATATATATATATTATATATAATATATAATATATATATAACTAGGTAACCCATTTGCTCAGTTGTGACAGGATTTCTTTTTTTCTTCTCATCACAAAAATAGATTTATTGTAGAAATTTTAGCAAATAATTCAATACAGAAAAATAAAAAACATCCATAATTCTCCAACCAATTGGACCATTTTTTAATGTTTCCATATGTATTTTTCTTACCTGTTTCATCTTCCCTCTCTCTCACTTATATACACAATCACATATTTCTTACAAAATTGGTATCATGAAAATATTTGGTTCTGTTTACAACTTTTTTGATTCAAAAGTACAACATAAACATTTCCCCTATGTACTGAATCTTCAGTATCCTACCAAAACATGATTTTTTTAAATGCCTGTAGAGATTTGAAAAAAATAATATTTGTTTGATAAGTATCCTATTTTTTGACATACCAACTTTTTCTGTTTTTCAATATTGTTTCTAAATAAGACTGCTTCTGTGCAATTTTTAGTATTTCTGTTAATGCATAATGATGGTTCTGGGGTGAAAGATATCAATATTCAAAATATTTGACACATACAGTCAAATTGACCTTTTAGAAAAACTAATCTTACAACTATGTTATTTTTTTAATTAAATAATTTATTTATATATACATTTCACATCTTTGTGATCTCTGGGGTTCACCCCCCACCCTCCCTGACTGTTTCCACCTTGTCCCAGCCCCCTGCCCCTGAGTTGTGTGTTTTAATTTCGTTGTTAGCTTGTTTTGACTTTTCTTCATGAATTTTCGTTTATCTTTCCCATGTCCCATATAATAGTGAAACCATTTGATTTCTGTCTTTTTCTTTTTGACTTGTTCCTGTTAATATGATTTCTTCTAAGTCCATCCATGTTATCATAAAATCATCCAATTGGTCATTTTTATTTGATGAGTAATATTCCATTGTGTATATATACCACATCTTTTTCATCCAGTCATGTGTTTGGGTGCATTTGGGTTGTCATTATAAATAGTGCTGCAATAAACATCTAAGCACAGGTTTCCCTTTGTATAAGTATTGAGGTCTCCTTTGACTAGATTCCCAAGAGGGAAATTGGTGGGTCAAATGGTAGTTCCATTTTCATTAATTTGAGGGCCCTCCACATAGCTTTCCATAGAGGTTGGACCAGTTTACATTCCCAACAGCAGTATAAGAGTGTTCCCTTCTCTCCACATGCTTGTCAGCACTTGTTATTGTCCATTTTTTGGATGTGGACCATCCTTAATGGTATAAGGTGGTATCTCATTGTGGTTTTGATTTGCATTTCCCTGCTTGCTAGTGATGTTGAACACTTTTTTTATGTCCCTGTTGGCCATTTGTATTTCCTCTTTGGAGAAGTATCTTTTTAATTCCCCCCATTTTTTAACTGGATTTCTCACTTTGTTTTTGTTAAGTTGTGTGAATTCTTTTTGTATCTTTGTTATCAGACCCTTATCACTTGTATGGACAGCTCCCTCACACCATGTACTATTTATTTGCATGTTTTGGTGTTTTTCCCAGCACCATTTATTGAAGAGGCTGTCCTTGTTCCAGTGCCTTTCCTGCCTTTGTCAAAGATTAGCTGGCTATATATGTATGGGTTTATTTCAGGGCACTCAATTCTGTTCCATTATTCTGATTGTCTGTTTTTGTACCAATACCAAGCTGTTTTAATTACTATGACTTTGTAGTATAGTTTGAAGTCTGGAATTGTAATACCTCCATTCTCCTTTTTTCTGGTCAGGAGGTTTTTTGATATTTGAGATCTTTTGTTAATCCATATGAATTTCTGTAATTTTTCCTCTATATCTTTAAAGAATGTCATTGGGATTTTTATTGGGATTGCATTGAATCTGTAGATTGCTTTTGGTAGGATGGCCATTTTGACGATATTAATTCTTCCAATCCTTGAGCAGGGAATGGCTTTCCATTTTCTTATGTCTTCTTGTATCTCTTTTAGCAGCATTTTAAAGTTTTCTTTGTATAGTTCTTTCACGTGTTTTGTTAGATTTATTCCCAAGTACTTAATTTTTTTTTGGTGCAATGGTAAAAGGAATGTTTTTTCTGATTGCTTCTTCTTCTATTTGGCTTTTTGCATTTAGGAAAGCTACCAACTTCTGTGTGTTAATTCTGTATCTGGCTATCTTAGTGAACTGGTTTATTGTTTCAAGTAGTTTTTCTGTGGATTTTTTTTTTTGGTTCTTTATATAGAGAATCATGTCATCTGCATATAATGATAGCTTCAGTTCCTCCTTTCCTATTTGTATTCTGTTTATGTCTTTCTCTTTCCTTATTGCCCTACCTAAAACTTCTAGTACAATGTTAAAAAGTAGTGGGGAGAGTGGGCATCCTTGCCTTGTTCCAGATCTTAATTGGAATGATTTTAGTTTTTCCCCACTTAGGATGATGTTTGCCATAGGCTTGTCATAGATGGTTCTATTATGTTGAGTTATGTCCCTTTAATCCCCAGTGTTTCAAGGGCTTTTATAATGAATAGAGGCTGGACTTTTGTCAAATGCTTTCTCTGCATTTATTGATATGATCATGTGTTTTTTGCTTTTCTCTTTGTTGATGTGGGGTATTATGTTAATTGATTTCTGGATGTTGAACCATCCTTGTGCCCCTGGGCTAAATCCTACTTGGTCATGGTGAATAATGCTTTTTATGCTTTGCTGGATTTGATTTGCCAGGATTTTGTTTAAAATTTTTGCATCCATGTTCATTAGGGAAATTGGTCTATAGTTTTCTGTCTTGATGCTGCCCTTATTTGGTTTTGGTATGAGTGTGATGTTTGCTTCATAGAATGTTTGGCAGTTTTCCTTCTTTCTCAATTTTTTGGAAAAGTTTTAGTAGTGTAGGTATTATTTCATCTTTGAATATCTGGTAGAATTCATTTATAAAGCCATCTTGACCAGTATTTCTTTTGATAACAGAAAAAAATAGTCCTATCAGGGAATTCCAAGAGCCTTAGTATCTCCATGCTGGGAATTAGGGAAAAAAATGAAATATATGTCCTGTTATGTACCCAGAAAGAGTTTAAATTTCACAAAACATTGAAAGCTGGCAAATTAGGTAGTTAAATAGTTGTAGAGATCTCTCTGAAGTTTTAAGAAGATGAAAAGAATGAATACACTTTTGCAGATACCCCCTCTGAGATGAACCCACAATAGGAGTTAAATGATCTATATAGTTCAGGTGTTCAAAAAAGAAGGCCATAAAGCTAAAACTCTGTCATCAGCTTTTCACATGTTCAGGTGGAACTTAATGTAAAATGGTCTGAGGACTCCCCCACCCTCCATCTGTCTGGCATGAGAATAAAGCTTCCTAGAAGTCAAGTCCATCTTGTATCCTATGTGGAATCTTCTGCCTGAAAGTAAAACCATCTTTCATACCCACTGATGCTCAAGCAGATAAAGGACATTTAGCATTGGGTCCCAGTCTTTCCACCCCTGAAGTGTATTCTTTATGAAAGGAGAACTTAAATCCCTGCATTGCTTTCCTCTGCACAGAGATACATGGATGGCATCAACATATCTTTATCGAAACATTGTAGAACCAGAAGCCCCTAAGCCAGAATAATCATATTATGAATATCAATGACTCACTGTTCCTACTGATACAAACTAAATTCAAGCTTATGCTTATTGGAACAGTTCTCACAATGTAAAGTCTGTGCAACTGCTCCTGGATTCAAATTTCCACTTTGTTATCTAATCAATTGTTTGTCTAACTATTATTGAGAATTTATTTCCTGTTAATAAGGGTTTTGGGGGATGTTTAGGGGATGATTTGTGAGTGTTTAAAGGAGGAAACAGCAATCACAGGCAACCTCTGACAAGTCTGGGATTATATCAAGGGTGAGCATATGTTTCCAGGTTCAAACACATGGCAGCATCCACAGGGGATTCTTGAGAGCCAGACAAAGATGTCCAGTCAGATGCTGGCTCAAACAAGAATCATAGCTGCTATCTCAGTGACTGCTTCCAAAGGGTACTAATTGATAAATACATACAACCTTGAACAAGGCAATATTGTCAGGAGAGATCTCACATGAAGAGGTCCTGACAAGGCAAATTCTATTCTACCTGTGGAGTCATTGTCTAGCTTCCCAACAGACCCATATTCAAGTGACCTGCACAGAGTAGCCATTTGATGACTATGTGTGGGATGTAGACACAACCAGGCTGATCATTAGACAGTGTCCACCATTTGGTCACTGTGTATCATGGAGTATCCACTAGGTATTATTCAGCACTTTGCATTTTGTGCCAGTTTGATTTAATTGAATCCTTAAATTATAATATATATTATACATGTATGTATATATGTTCCTGAAAGATGATATTTGAACCTTGTTTTTCTTGTTGCTATCACAGTAATTCCACGAGGTAGATGGCCAGTTCATTCTATAGGTCCATTTTTCTGTTTAAGAAACTAAGGTTCAGTTGTTTTTGCCACACAACTTCACAATCACAGAACTAACAAATAGTTGAGCTGGATTTAAAACCAACTATTCTTTAGTTTGCTTTTACCGCTTAAAGAGTAGGATGTTTTGACTATGTAACATGCTCTCAGCTGCAGATGTTGAAACGGCTATGACTGCAGGCACTTCTGTGCTCCATGACCTTTCTTCAAGTAATTCATAGAAATCAGATTTGCACCATTCAACACACCTGATCCTCCAGTGCTGGCTTTCTTTCCTGTTTTTATTTGCTAGTTCATGTAGCATAAGGGAGACTTCACTTAACTGCTTCTCTCCCCTGGGGAAGTGAAGTTGTAGAAGTGGTGAGTTTTCCAGCAACTCAGGAGTTTTGGAGACCTGTGTGATTCTAAGAAGATGAGCGGGACTATCAATTTGTGGTCAGGAACAACATTGGAAAGTCCTGGGAGGAGTGACACAGATGCCAGCTGAACTGGATGAGGCTTTTTTCTTCCATAGATCTTCATTTACTGTCAGTAAATGAAGAGGAAGATTTCTCTAAGAAATGTCCTTCCTGGAAAGACAAAATTAAAAACTACATGAAACATGAAGTCACAATTTGAAAACAAGCATTTGATCAGTGAGTGACCACCCAACCACAAGGGAGGAGAGGATGTACACACTTGTACCAGTCTCTTTGTGCCCTGTTTCAGACCTAGGAAATTCCTACTGGTCTTGAGGATGGACTACGCTGCACAGATGGGTGACAGAGGCACAGAGAGGTTTTACAAATCCTTTGCCTAAAGCACAGGTGGATTGAGTGACCTTGCCAGGTTGTGTCCCAGGCTTTTGGTTCCAGACCTTGTGATATGAATCACACACTGAACACCCTACCCACAAAAAACATGTGTCTTCCCTTGAGGATCTTGAGATCAAGTAAAAAAAAATATTTTCATTTATTTTCTTTCTTCTATTTTTCTAAGCAATACCACTATTTCTTAATGGGGGAATTAATGTTCTCAAGGATTTTTAGCCATGTATTCCTAAATAAGTTTTTTTTAGTGTGTGGTTTTCTCCTTTAACTGAGTCATAATACATTTCATCAGCTTCAGAAGTCAGTGGGTTATGTTTTCTTTTCTCCTAGTTCCTTTATCAATGAGCATCTGGAGTCACAGACTCAGCACGTAAGATAGTTCAGCAACTTAGTTTGAAGGCAGACCTTTGCCTCCAGTCTGCTCTCAGAAGCTCCTGCTCTGGACTGAGGTTGCCCTCTCCTGTTTCTGGCTTTCTGCCTCTATCTTCCACTTTACCCCTGCCTCTAGCCCTCTACTGCTCAGTCTCTGCCAGCACTTTCATGTCATCACATTCTGAGTGACCATGTTGGATTGGTTAAGGCAGGAGGTACTGTGGTTCACGAGGATGACTGATGGCCTCAGGGAAGCATGCCCCAGGGGAGCTCTGCCTTACAGGGACAAGCTTGACATAGCCAAAAGCAGAAGCTCCTGAGATGGCCAGCTCCTGTGGAAAATCTGTGTTTTCCCCACCTTTTAATTCAAAGCATCTTTACTGTGAAAAACTTGAGTGAGTCCAGATTTTGTGGCAAGAAAACTGGATACAAATCAGTGATTATTCAGAGTACTACACTGAATGAGGTGGTGGTATGATGCACTTACTGGGTTAAGTGAGATAAAAACATTAGAGGAAGGAAAGAGGATGGAAGTGAAAGAAAGGAGGAAGGGAGAAAAGGGAGGAGGGGGAGGAGGACTAACTATTTCTTAGAAAAGTTTGTCAAGTAGAAGAAATTTTTTTCAGGAAAATTTAGTGAGAGCTTTCAGGAGCTAGCTAAGTACAGTGATGTTTGCCCTGGCTGCTTATCACTCTGATTTCCTCCCACCACCCTCCACTCCAAGACTTGACCTACAATAAGTCTTGCCCTCTAGCCTTTATGCATGTGGCTCCCTTCCTCCTGTATGTGGATTACAGTCAGCAGACCCAGACTGTCAGTTCTCAGGCCAGCACCTCTGCCTCTGTGCTGGGACCTCATGGGACTCTGGGCTGCTGGCTGTGGGATCTTCATATGGAAGCATCAAGTCTGTCTGTTTCGCCACTAGATGGGCAGTTCCTGAGGCACAGGAACCACATCTTCCCATCTTTATTTCCCAAGCACGTGCCACTAGAAAATGTTTGCTCACTTATAAGTAATTCCATGTCAAGCATGAAGGAATGTTTTTCTCTGCAATGCTCTTGTTAAAGCCTTGTGGGTATTTTCATAAACCCTCCATACATAATGCAAAGCTATTATGAGGTTCTGTCCCCAGAGTGTATTTCTACCCAGATGATTCTCTTAAATAAAACAGTATTTATAAGTGATGAGCATAATATTTATATATAGCAGAGATTGCTCTGATAAACCTGCAATGGGGACTATTAGAAAATGATTCCTCCCCTAGAAGATTCTGCAGGCTTTCCTGGGACTCTTCATCATGATGTCTTCCTCTCACTTATCCATCTCCTGCTTTCCACCCCTGCCTCCCATCTTTCCTCCTCTCAGTATCTGTCCCCCACCCCCACCTGCCATCGCTCTAACACTCCCCAGGGCCAGCCTGAAAGCTCAGCCTACATCCTGGCTCCAGTCGGGTCTGCACCATGAGAGGTCCTGACTCCAATGAGGTTTTATGGACTTTGGAAAGAACCTCAAACTCAAACCTCAAAGTGACTGACTCTCTCCTTTGATGCCTAGGAAGGGATAAAGAAGGAAGGAGCAAGGTCTCCATAGCCCAGAGTGCATGGAGTTTCGATCTGACACATGCCCTTGATTCAGGAGTTTGAAGACATCTTTACATAAAAGCAGAGGCTGTGAAGGTGGAGCCTAGCCTTCTCACCAAACATATAGCCCCTATTAATGACCCACTGTACTTAAAGTCTCCTTTCAGGGAGGGACTGCCACTTATTAATCTTTGAATTCATAGGACTCAGCACAGTATCAAGCTTAGAGTAAATCTGTAAATCATGTGTTGGATGAATGGATGGATGGATGGATGAATGGATGGATGGATGTATAGATGGAACCACGAAGAGTTGGTAATGGCATAAATTGTGAGTAATCAATCACTTAAATGCAACCTAGACTCTCCAGTGTGGCATTTTAAACTTTTCTTTCCTTTCTAGTCCTTTTCTGTGTGTGTGTGTGTGTGTGTGTGTGTGTGTGTGTGACAACAAAGTCCTTCAGAGTGCAGACAAGATTCCTGAAGTCATTCTGGGGATTTTATTTTAATTTATGGGAACAAGATTAACTTTGATAATCATGATGGGAGCTAAATAAAGTCAAACATGAAAAAATCACCAGAAGAGACAATTGAAGATTTTTTAGTGCTCTTTCATTTCAAAGTAAGTGTTCTACGTTGCAGCCTGTCCCAGAGGTTGGCTGGAACCTGCTCCCCAACCCATACCCCACCCGCAATGGCTGCAGAGTTTAACCGCTCTAGTGGTTCCAGTGGGCTTGCCAAGCGTGACCCCCAGGATCATGCTCTTCTGCTATTGGTCCATGGCAGTGAGCACAGGGATTTATTTCAGAAAAGACAGAGCAGCAGATAGCTGAGGCTACCTGCAGAGCTGGCCTCTCTGGGATGGAAGCCCACCTCATGGGCTACTGGTGACTGAGAACCTGCTCTCACAATGCTACATGGAAAGAAGCCAAGCACCCCTTCAATAAGCTGCCAGATAAGAGGGCCAGGGGCCGATCTGCGTAGATATTCCAGCCTTCCCAGACTCCTGGACACACGCACCAGCCTGTAGCTCAATCTTCCAGTGCCTTCTCTCCTGCAGATTTGAACAGCAGGATATCAATTACAGGTTATTTGCTAGCCTCCTTGGGCCATGCTGTGTCTCTGTAGGCACTTACAGTTTATTTGGTGGCAGTGACATGGGCTTTATCTACAACAGAAAAAAGATACTGGTCCTTGTGCATAATTTCCACATTCAAGACCATGTGCCTCTTTTCTCTCTTCCTTTTACTTATTAATTTAAGTGATCAACATTCAGGAGAAGAGTTGCAGAGATTCTGCCAGAAAATTCCATTCTTTCCCCTCTGAATCTAGGATTCAGAGCTAGGAAACCATGCCTTAGGCTAAATGATTTCTACCTGCCAAACACCTCCTATCATAACTCATTTCATTCTCACACAGCACAGAAAGATGCTGTAAATATAAGCATCTTGTATAAGTAACTTGTCCAAGACTGTAGAGAAAGCCACTCCTGGAAACTGACCAGGACCAAGGGAATAAGTAAGGAACAGCAATAAGTAAGGACCAGTAAGGAACAAACTCTGTGCCCATGAATGACATCCTGCATCAACTCCATGCCCTGAGGTTTTGTGTAGACATCACCCCATCTCTGTGCGAAAGGAGTCTCAAGTGCCTAGGACTAAAACCCCAACATGCCATGTACCTGGCTTCCTGAATGGGGTCCCTGGGAATCAGGGGTGGAGCTAAGCAGCCATGATTGGGTTTATAACTAAACACATGTGTACCCTGGCTCCTGCCTTTCCAGCTTTGGACTTCAACCTTGGTGTCTTAGTGCAAATGTGTTACAGGTGGAGCCTGTCAGTCATTTAATCTCTCCTTCCCTGCCTTACCTTTTCTCATTCCCCTTATAAATAAGATTTAGTTTTTTTTTCTGAATGCCTGCTTTTGGGAATTGTCTTGATTTCTTAAGTGTGCAGTTAAAAACCCATGCCACTCTGTTTGCCCAGGAACTGCCATATGATGTGCAGAGCTGAGATCAGGAGACTCTGGGATCTGGACTCCTGGGTCCATCTCAGCTTTGCTACCAACAACCCATGGAGGAATGCTGCTTGTGTGCTTGGGCACCTGTGACAGAACCCAAGGCTAGGGGACTTGAACAGTAGAAAGCTATTGTTTCTCTGTGCTAGAGGATAGAACTCCAAAATCAGGTGCCCACCTAGTTTCTGCTGCCACCTCACTGGTTTGTGGATCTTGTCTTCCACCTGGAGTCACATGTCATTCCTCTTTGCATGGCTCTGTCCTGATCACCTCTTTCCATAAGTATCGCTTTAAAGACCCCATGTTCAAATGCAATCATAGCTCGAGGTATTGAGGATTGGGACTTCAACTTATAAATCTGAGGAGTGGAGGCACATAATACATGGGCCAGAATCAAAGCACTGGCTGGACTTTGTCTTCTGGAAAATCCTGGGTAGAGTGTATCTCCTGGCCTTTTCCAGCATCTAGGGAAAAACTTAGTGTCTTGAAATAGTGATCGCCTGGGTCTGGAATCCTGGCGGGGTGTGACTTGCCACACAGCTGCCTGTGGCATTGACTGGACTCCTGCGCTGCATTCATCTGGCATCAGGCTGCACTGAGCTCCAGACGGCTTCATTCCCCTGCTTGGGGTATGGCAGGCTTTGGTAGGGAGCCCTCAGATGGTGGTGCTCCACAGGGTAGGTAGGGGAACTTCTTACCTGATGGCTCAGGACTCACAAGACACATTGCCCAAGCTGCAGAGCACAGACACTACCAGTCTCTTAAACCTGTTCCTGGGAACTGACACAGCCCATCGCACCATATCCTTTCATCCAAAGGTCTCAGGACTCCTTGAGACCATCACTGGTCCCAGTGCAGGTGGTAGAACTGATTATCCACCTATTTATTTGTCCAGCTTAACATTTACTGAGCATCTACTCAGCATTACTCAGCATTTACTGAGTAAATAAAACCCTGAGCTGGTCATTAAAGATATAAAGATCAATCAGGCATGTGCTGCTTTCCAAGGACTCAGAGTCCTGGGGGAAGAAGAACATGACAGTCACTGAATACAGAGAACACACCAATGGTTAATGATCACACATGCCAGTGATAACCTTGAGATAGAAAAGTGGGTTGTGACAACCCAAATTATCCCAAGAATGCAAATAAGTAAATAAAAAGACCAATTATGCATCTATTTAATGTCATGTAGTTGCTATTTAAAATAAGCCCATCCAAGGGAACCTAAGTCGCTATTTTCTTATTATCTTGGAAAACTTAGATCTTGGTACTTATTTTGCCATGGATGTTACCACCTTTAGTGGAGTTTTAAGATTTCTCCATGATCAAGCATTGACCAGGGGAAGGTTGCTCATAAGGGCCATTCCACAGCATTAGGTGTTTCTTTTATATGAAGACAGGGAAAGTGTCTTGGCGACTCTCCCCTCCGTGGTGAGGGAGGCAGCTGAACTACTCCATTTGCTCAAACACTGTCCCATAACTTTCAGCAAATAAAGCCCACTTTTCCCCAGGTGTGGTTCCAGGTAGCAATACACAGGATAGTTGAAGCTCCTTCCCTTGATGACTTATATTCCCATGGGGCAGGTGACAGATAAATGATTAAATAAATAGAATAAAGGAAAAAGCAAGAAACGGGACCAAGGTGGCTGGTGATCAAGAATGGTATATTTTGGATGAGATGGTCACTGTTGTTAAATTCTCTGGGCTGTTTAAACAGATGACATGCTTAACCTTGTCCATGAGACACACTGTCTATCTAATGTCCAGTGTGCATCCATCCCCATGACATCCTAACACAGCAGTCACTGGTAAGGATGAGAGCAATATAACAGACTAGGGCTACCATCCAATGAATAATACTTAAACAGTTGGTATAGGATTACGACTAGCACCCCAAATTTGGAGTCCTGGTTTGCCTGAAAATTAAAAAGAAAAAGGACAGTTTCAGACTGGATACCTAAAACATTTACACTGAGAAATTTTCATGGACTCTTATGAGGATATGGTAGGAAAGGATACCATATTGAAAGCCAGGAGACTGTACTGGCCCTGTCTGGTTGCTGCTTTATTTATTCGCTTGGAGATGGGAAGAATGAATTGAAAAGAAATATTAACTTAAAATTTCTGATGTATACCCTTGTGTATGTCATAAACTCCTCCGAAACCAATCCAGGAATTAATTTGGGAGAATGTGGTACTAACTGGCAGATAAACTCAGAGGGGGAGGCAAAGGAGGAGGAAGAGGAGGATAAGAGGAAGTGGGGAGGACAAGGAAGGGGGCAGGAAAGGGGAAGGGAAGGAAGGGGAAAGCAACAAAGCTCAGTCTAACCATTAATGCCATCGTCATTCACATAAAACCGCCTAGACTCAGTCAGAATTTGATGCCACACGTTTGAGGCACTGGGTCACGGAGGGGGGTTCACTATGGCTGCATCATGATACACCCAAGTCACCATGAGCACACTCTGCTCTACCTGTGAGTGGCAGCTTGGTGCAAAACTAACAGCTCTGACTGAAACCAAAATAGATTCACAGCTTGGCAAGATGATCTCAAGCAGGTCACCAAAACCCTCTTTGGTGTCTGGGAGGACAGCTCTCACCTGCAAGAATCCTCCTATCAATTACCTGGGTTTGTATAGCTCTTGAGACACACAGCATGGTTCTACAAGAGGTGTAGACACATAGTCACACTTTCCCATGGAATGAACTGTGGGCAACCTGATGAACAGCTTTGCTAAAAAGGACATGATGACCCCATGTCGGAGTGGCAGAAGGTCTGAACAGCCAGGGACTCAGTCTCAGTCATGTGCAGGCAGGTCTGCAACCCAGTCGTCTGAGGAGCCATCCGCCCAGTGTGGTTGGCAAACACCCTGAAGGCACAGGTTCAAACAGCAGCAGCCCTCTGGAGTGCAGAGGCCAAGAAGAGCTAGTTCAGCACATGAACTGAACCCTGGAGGCTGAAGTGCAGATGAAGTTAATTACACTGAACTGTGGAGACTCGGATGGCACAGAGGTACCCTGACTTAATGATGCCAGGAAAAGAAAGCGAATTTAAAAGATAACCTTGTATTCCCAGGTCCCTCTGCCTCCCACCACCCTGGCAAGCTGACTTAACTCTACTTTTCCATGCAGGGAAACTCTGCAACACGCTCCAGATTTCAGTAATGTTTGCATTGGAGGACAACATGGAAATGCAATACTTAATAAAGGTGTTGGTAAGCATTGCCAGTCTTTCTGCTCACTGTTGCTTTGGATTCCAACACACACCACAACACACACATTTCCTTTCTTCAAGTTGCTCAATTAGTCTGCATGGCCTGTCGGGTAGGCTGTTTGCTTAGAATGGCCTTCAAGGCTTTCCAACACCCAACCTCATTGCGTTGGTTCCTGGACACCAGGACCTCAGGCTTTTCTGCAAACAAGCTAATGGACCTCCCTCCCCAGCAGTTTGCAAGTGCATGGGGATGGCCCTTTAATATGGGTCCAGTTAATAAATCTCTCAGTTAATAAATCTAATCAATCTGTCTCAGATTCCTTTCTAATAAAATGTCTCCTGCACAGTTTGGTAAGGAAAAAGACTTAAAACATAGGTTAATCTCTTTCTTATTTTCACAGGCACTGTAAGCACCTAACAATTCTTTTAGCACTGCTGTTGTTTGTTGTAATCACTATCTTTTTCTGGTAACAAAACTATTAACTTCTTATTTACAAAAAATTTTTGCTTGCAATCCTAATCAACAACTTCATCATTAGAGAACTATGGAGAAAAAAAAAATCAAATATCTCTAATTCCACCTGAGAAAACTTCTGTCCATTCTTTTGCTCATAAATTATGAGTTCCTGCTAGTTATCACTTTGTTTCCTGATTTTTCCAAACAGTGTATAACAACTATTTTCCCATATCATTAAAAATTCTCAAAAATGAGAATCTTTGTCTATATAGAACTCTACTTCACAGATATTAGTTTTTACTCAAACTCTCCTGGAATCTTCACTAGGTGGACTCTTCTGAAAATTTCCTATTATGAATGAGGCTTTAAAGTGTCTACTGTTAATAAAAACAAAACAAAACAAAATCTTCTTGACCTTTAATTATTCCTTTAAGCTGGTTCACAGAAACTGAAATTGAGTGTGTAAATATAGATGAAAAGCTGAAGACCCTTAACACGTACTGGAAATTGTTTACCTATGTTGTAAATGGCTTTCAGGAAAGTGAGGTAACTCTGCGCCTACTCTCCACCCTCTCAGGGCATGATGTTCCCTTCTCTGCACCTCCGCTCTAGGCTCTGAAATGCGGGGACACGTGCACTCCCATCCAAGCACTACTGAGCTGCTGAGACCAGGCACAGTTAGCATGACATAGTCATAGATGGTCA
>PVHY01019309.1:0-27622 GCA_004024945.1 Uropsilus gracilis
TGGTTTTGGTATGAGTGTGATGTTTGCTTCGTAGAATGTGTTTGGCAGTATTCCTTCTTTTTCAATTTTTTGGAAAAGCTTTAGTAATGCAGGCATTATTTCATCTTTGAATGTCTGGTAGAATTCATTTGTGAAGCCATCAGGTCCTGGGCTCTTGTTTTTAGGTAGAGTTTTGATGACTGCTTCAATTTCGCTGCTTATGATTGGTTTATTTAGGTTCTCTATATCTTCTTTGTTTAATTTTGGGGAGCTGTATCTTTCTAAGAATCTATCCATCTCATCCAAGTTGTTGTATTTATTTCCATATAGTTGTTCACAGTAATCTCTTATTATTTTTTGGATTTCTTTTGTGTCTGTTGTAATTTCTCCTCTTGCATTTGTGATTCTGTTTACTAGGATTTCTCTCTTCTTTCCGTTGTGAGCTTTGCAAGGGGCTTATTGATTTTATTTATTTTTTCTAAGAACCAGCTTTTGGTTTTGTTGATCTTTTGGATAATATTTTTGGCTTCTAGGTTGTTAATTTCTTCTTTTATTTTAATTATTTCTTGTCTTTGCTGGATTTTGGGTTTTTTTGCTGACATTTCTCTAATTTTTCAAGTTGGTAGATTAGGTTGTTTTTTTTATTATTTTCTTGCTTTTTGTTATGGGCCTGTATTGCTATGAACCTTCCTCTTAGATATGCTTTTGCCACATCCCAGACATTTTGGAATGCAGTGTCTTCTTTGTCATTTGTTTCAAAGTAAGTTTTAATTTCTTCTTTGATTTCTTCAGTTACCCATTCTTCCTTTAGAAGCATGTTGTTCAGTCGCCAAGTGTTAAGTGCTCTTCTTGTTTCCTTTAGAAAAGCTTGTTAAGAAAATATCTAAAGTGTTAATGTAATTGAGTTCATCACATCAATCAATATCATGCTAAAAAAAATATGCTTTATTATTGAAACCCAGTATGACAATTACTATTTTAGTCTTCTACTTATAGGAAATTTAGTTTTTAAGCTAATAGCAAAGAAAATTCTTGGTGTTATCTTTTTTTGGTTTTGGCACTTGTATGATGCTGACTTCATAGAATGTATCTGGTAGTGTTCCTGGTGTCTCTATTTTTTTAGAGTTTTTGTAAGATAGGCACCAGTTCATTCCTGAATGTCTGGCAGAACTCATTTGTAAATCCATCTGGCCCAGCACCACATGATCATATCAATAGGTGCTGAGAAAGCATTTGACAAAGTTCAACATCCATTTATGATGAAGGTCCTCAAAATTCTGGGGATAGAAGGAACATAATTTAACATAATAAAAGCAATAAATGACAAATCCACAGCCAATATCATCCTAAATGGTGAAAAACTGAAAGCCTTTTCTTTGAGATGGAGAACAAGCAAGACTATCCACTCTCACCACTGCTTTTCAATGTAATACTGGAAGTCCTCACTAGAACAAGAGAAAGACATACAAGTAATTCAAATAGGGAAAGAAGAAGCAAAAATTATCACTTTTTGAAGACAACATGATAATAATAGAAAACCCTAAAAACACTACAGAAAAACTAATGAAAATAATAAGCCGATTCAGTAAGGTAGTTGGTTACAACACACAAGAATCAGTTGCCTTCTTATATGCAAAAAATCAGTCTGAAGAAGAAGAAATTAAGAAAACCACTCCATTTATAATTGTACCAACAAAAGTTAAATACCTGAGAATAAACTTAGCAAAAGAAGTGAAAGACCTATACAAAAAGAACTATAAAACATTGCTAAAAGAAATAGAAGACACAAAGTAATGGAAAGACATTCCCTACTCATGGACTGCAAGAAATCAACATTATCAAAATGGCCATCCTACCAAAAGCAATCTACAGATTCAATGCAATTCCAATAAAAAATCTCAATGACATTTTTTTAAAGAAATAGAACAAATACTATTCATATGTAATAAAAAAAAAATCTTGAATAGCCAAAGGTCTCCTGACCAAAAGGAAAGAGAATGGAGAGACTGCACTCCCAGACTTTAATAATACTACAAAGCCATAATGATTAAGACAGCATTATACTGATATAAAAACAGACACACAGACCAATGGAACAGAATTGAAAATCCAGAAATAAAGCCACAAGTGTATGATCAACTAATCTATGACAAAGGGGCAATAAACATACAATGGAACAAGGATAGTCTTTTCAACAAATGGTGCTGGGGAAAGTGGACTGCTACATTCAAAAGAATGAATCTAGACTGCTCCCTCACACCATGTACAAAAACTAACTCAAAATGGATAAAACACTTGGATGTAAGACCTGAAACCATAAAGTACATTGAAGAAAATATGGGCAAAACACCCTAAGACTTACAATTCAGAAACATCTTTCAGGGCATATATACAGATGCTTTTAAAAATGAAGGAAAGCATAAACAACTGGTACTACATCAAATTAAAAAGCTTCTGTACAGCAAAAGAGACAATAACCAAAACAAAAAAAAAGCTCATCCAAATCAGAAAAAAAATTTTGCCATTCATAAAAATGGTAAGGGTCTGATAACAAAGATCCACAAGTAACTGACATAACAAAAACAAAACAAAAAACCCAGTCAAAAAAATGAAATAAAGAGTTAAAAAGACACTTCTTGAAAGAATATAAATGGCCAATAAGCATATAAAAAATGCTCAACATCACTGTAATCAAGGAAATGCAAATCAAAACCACAATGAGATACCATCTCACACCAGTAAGAATGACCATATTTTAAAAATGGGCAACAGCAAATGCTGGTATGGATATGGGGAGAAGAATAATTGTATACTACTGGTGGGAATGCAAACCACTCCAGCCAATGTGAAAAACTGTGTAGAGGACCTTCAAACTGCTAAAAATGGAACTGCCATTTGATTCAGCAATCCCACTTCTGGGAATCAACCCAAAGGAATCAAAAACAATAATTCAAAAAGACACCTGTACTTGGATGTTTACTGAAGCACTATATACAATAGCCAGAATATGGAAACAACCCAAATGCCCCAAAACAGATGAAAGGACCAGAAAGTTGTGGTTTATGTACACAATGGAACATTATTCAGCAGTCAAGAAGACAAACTCATGTCATTCACAGCAACATGTATGGCACTAGAAGGAAACATGTCAGCAGAAATAAGCCAGAAAGAAAAAGAGAAATACTGGATGGTCGCATTTATGTGGAATATAGGGAAAACAAACAAACAAATGGAAAAGAAAAATTTAAAACCGTCAGCAGAACTGAAGTATAGAGCAAAAGAAGGAGAGAGGTGAGATCTGGGAAGAGATGGGCACAAGAGGTGGGCACAGGAGATTAAGATGGTTCACCGGTGATAAGGTGGTGGGAGGAGAACCTCAGGGTAGACAATGATGTTATATACATATATATGTATATACATACATATACATGTATATATACATACATGTATACACATGTATATACATACATATATATGTGTGTAAGCAACTTTTAAAACTTAAATTTAAAAAAAAAACAATTTTCTCCTCTATACCAACTATTTCATTCAGTCACATTTTGCAAAAACTTTATTTTCCATGTGTCCAAATACTGAACATAGTGAAGTTCTAGTAAATAAATATTTGGCAAGCTCAGTTTCTAACTTGTCAGTTACATGAAAACTTGTAGGTATCTGCAATTTAGGGATAGCTCCACAAACTGTTTGTCTGAAAACCACCCATGCAAGTCATTGATTTAAGCATTGCTGCTCAAAAATATTAAATGTTTAATATTCCCATGTGAAATCAAGAGATGCTCTGTGCCTAGTCTACTGGAATGATTTAGGGAAGAATATTAAGTACAAGTTGAAAAATTCTCTAACTTGTCCACCGTATGATAAATACAGGGATCTGAAAAATTAATCATTGCATGCCACAAAATTACTGGAGTGGAAAGAACCCTAGATTAAGAGCCATATAGTCCTGAATTCTAATTCTCCTCTGTAATATCTGTGCTCAGTTAGCTAAATTACTTCACCTTTTTGACTCTACTTATTTCACATTTGTAAAAATAAGTACCTTCCAAATATAACTTGCAAATTATTATTCAAATGAACCAGGTCAGTAAAGCATAAGAATCTATTTATGAGCAGAGGGGTAGGCTCCTAGATATTGGCTTTAGAGATGACTTTTGGGGGATCAACTCCAAAAGGCAAAGAAAACAAAAGCAACAATGGGATTATATCAAATTAACGGGCTTCTGCACAGTGAACAAAACTATCATCAATATAAAAAGGTATCTTACTGAATGGGAGAAAATATTTATACATCATACATCCAACAAAGAGTTACAATATCCAGAATATATAGAGAATCCATGCAACTGAAAAACAAAACAACTTGATATTATAAAATGGGTAGAAAATCTAAATAGAAATTTCTCCAAAGAAAATACACAGTGGTCACCAAGCACTTGAAAAGATATTCATTGTCTCCTATTATTAGGGAACTGCAAATCAAAACAACAATAAGATATCAACCCAACCTGTGAGAAAGCTATTATAAAAAAGACCCCAAAAAAAGAAAGAAAAGAAAAAGCAGGCTTTGGAGAGGTTATAAAGAAAAGGGAACCCTTGCAGAGTTGGTAGAAATGTAAATTGGTACAATCATTATGGAAAACAGTATGAAGTTTTCTGAAAAAATCAAATATAGCAATTCCTTAAGTTCCAGTTGCCACACTTCTGGGACAATTAAAATTCAAAAAGACTAACTCAAAGAGAGATATATATACACACCCCCTTCCGTGTTCATTCCAGCACTGTTTTCACTAACTAAAAGTTGAAACCAACCTAAGTACCCATCAACAGATAAATAATCAGGTAAATAAGATATAGTATGCAGATACCATAGAGATTGCTTAATTATTTTAGAAAATGACAAAATCCTGCCGTTTGCAAGAATTGGATGGACCTAGAAGTATTATGATTAGTAAAATAAATCAGAGGGGGAAAGAGAAAACACAATATGATTTCATGCACATGTTCATACATAAAGAAATAATCTACCAGCTGTGCTGCCTATTCTTGCCATGCAGAAGCATTCAGGCAAGTTTTTGGACAGGTATTGCTGTAAAAATGTTCCTCCAATAACTCCTCTATCATCAACTCCAAGGACCATGGGTTAATCCAGATGAATATTGCTGAGAATGACAAAATGGCAAGCAGGTTCAAGGGCCAGTTTAAAATCTACTCCATCTGCTGGGTCACAACCAGAATGGGGAGTTTGGTTGCTCCATTCTCTGATTTGCCAAGGTGGACAGCATCATCTCTAAGGACTTTTGATGGGGAGAGTCATGGATGTGGTGTATTTGTCATAAATAAACAGTAAAAAAGCAAAGAGAGACAGAGAGAGAAAAAAAACAAATGAATGAATGAATTTTTAAAAAGACAATAAGACCAAATTGGAGGTTACCAGAAGGAAAAGAGTAGAAGAATGGCTTCAACTGGCTAAAAAGGGTAGATTGTGTGGTAAAAGAGAGTGAGATTTCTAATGGTGGGCATAGTGTTGTATATACAGATGATGCATAATGAAATCCACATGTTATTAATCAATGTTACTTTGAAAAAAATTTTTAAGAAGATACCTCCAGTAGGGGGCAGCATGATCTGAGACAGAGAGTCCAGAAAGAGACCAAGTAAGTGTGCCTTTGCAGAGTGTGCATCTGCAGGGTGTGGAGCTAGGCACTTTGCAACAGTCATATCCACAGCAGGAAGCCACACACAACAGGAAGCATCCTAATGAAACAAGGAGCCCTGATTAATACTTTTGGTTCACATTAGCACCCAAAACAAATATTTTCCTGTAGACTTTGTTAACAAAGCAGTCATCTCAAGGTTGGAGGACTGCTCTTTATTTATTCATCTGACAAGGACTTTGACTTCCTCAGAATAGGTAATAGAATTTATTTGTAGTAGCTATAACCTTACCATTAGTGCTCTCTTTGGAAGTCTGCTGAGAAGAAACATGAGTTGAATCTATGTTTGGTGAAATCGAGATTCACAGAAGTAATTTTTTAATTGCCCTTGTTTAGCTGTAAAACATGAACTGATTTACAAAAACAGCATTTCATTATAGCCACCATATCCACATATTTCTCATCTCCAACCATAAGCCCATGCAAACATACACACACTCACATGCACATATACTATCACCTCTCTCATATCTCTTTAACATCCATATTTACCACCTCAAAAAATAGTGCATCAGTTTCCATCATGAACCTTAGAAAAATCCATTTGACTTTCAGACAACCATGGTTCCCTCATCTGCTGTTGTCATCAGGACAACCTGAAAAATAAAGAGTGGACATGGAAATATTAGAACAAAATGATCCAGCCTAGCCAGCTTACCATGGTTATTCTGCTCACCAGAGTCTCCAACGAGACACATGAAGAAATTGTTGGCCAATGACAAATAATATCTATATGCACCAGAATTTTGGCATTCAACTCCTAAATGCATACAGGAATAAGCAGTGAATGAACTAAATGAGTGGAAAATTTTTAAAAAGAAAACTGCAAATCTACATCTACCTTAAAACTTATAATTTACAAAATTCACCATAGTTGTAATTTATATTGGATTCGTTTTCACCAGTCCAAATATAAAGGAGCTCAGAGTCAAAGAAAGGAATATTAAGCTTCACATTGGTCTCATATATTCCTTCCCTTATTTGTTCATTATTTATTTATATAAATTCTCATTCTGAAAAAGAAGTTGCCACCAACTGGGTGAATTTACACAAAATCAGTCAATCTTGTGTCTTATGATGCTCTTGAGTAAACTGTCTCCCTGTTTCTGGTTCTTTAAGCCTCAAAAACCCTTCAGATACCAATAGCAGACAATAAGTCACCCAGACCTAGATGTCTCATCCTGTGCTCTAATACCTTCTTCAAACTTTTAGCTATACAAGCTCCAAAGGATTCCCTCCAGTTCTAGGATGTGGTGTTCATCCTGATCTCCACAGGATTCAGATCCTGATTTTTTTCTTTAAAGTTCTCATAATATTGTGATTTTTTTTAACTGGGAAAATTATACCCAATTTGAACCACAGAGAACCCAATACCCAATGGGGTCTATTGTCTTTTGACTTTTTCTTCTTAGCCAAAGAAGAGAATACTGAGGCCAAAACAGGGTATACTGGCATCTCAGAGAGATACATCTAGACCCAACTGGACTCATCTACAAAAATCATTTAATACTTTCCCCACTCCCCTGGTCTTGGTTCAGATTTCAATTTCCTTAGCTCAAAATAGTGATTAATATATGTGCTCTTCATAGTCCAAATTTTTGGTATTGATTAAATCTAATGAAATGATGTGTGTGAGTGTACTTTAAAACCTTGAAAATGAAACAAATATAAATGTATATAAGAACATCCAAATTTAGGCCTTATTTTTGTTAAATTTGTAACACTGTATGGTACAAGAATATTTTTTCTTTAGAAAATAAAACTGATATGAATCCTTGCTCTTCATTAATTTATGGTATGGTTTTGGATAATTGCTTCAGCCTCCCTGAACCTCAGTGTTATCATTTGTAGCCTTAATTGTATTTTTATCTTTGCCAAAAAAAAGACAAAGAAGAAGAAAGAAAAGAAACAAACAGAAATCTCTGACTTGGTTTAAAAAAAGAGGTATGAAATTAGAGAACAGAATGAGAGATTAGGCAGGAATATATAGAACTGAGAGCAGGAAGTGTAGTCAGGCATCACAAGAAAAGAGGAGCAGAAAACACCAAATTCACAGGGATCCAGGTAGTCTGTCACTTTGTCTCCTTATGAGTTCATAAACTACCCTGTCTCTTTCTAGACTGGTTTTCTTAACATCTCCATGCATATGGCATGAAAAGACTGCTACCTCTTCAACCAGCTGACATCCAATGTGTTGAACCCTGGGAACAAACAGCTGATTTGCCCACGTTGAGTCTCAGATCGAATTATCTAACATTAAGAGGATAGTGTTACAAAAGTAAAAAAAATGGCCACTGTGAGTGGGAAGCAATTTTTAGAGATGAAATGCTGGAATCAATAGAAATCAGAAATGCCCTTCATCTCTAAAATTCTCTACTTTTACTCCCCCCACTCAGAGACCCATTCAAAACTGAGCAACTCATTTTCTCAATGGTTGTGGGTGCTGCCAATAGGAACCCCTCTGCATCCCTCTTTGGGAGTTGTCCTTGAAGAAAGAATAGCACCTAACTTCAAGGTTACCTCCCTCCTAGAGGCTTCCCTCATGGCTTGATGCGAGTTATAAGGGCTAGGCCCCTCTCTCAACATGAGCTGCTTCCTAACAGCTATTCCAGCTTCAAAACTTCCCATGGGATTGCTGAAGCCTTTGTTATAACTTCTTCCTCTCTCCAATGCCTGCTTCCTTCCTTTCCTCCACAGGTATTAAACCCAGTAAGTCACCCTAGTAAATTTCCCACATGTCCATGCCCATTTTGGAGCCTGTTTCCTGGGGAATCAAAACCACAGCATCAAGGGTTACACTTGAAACACAGAAATGCAATTTTTAGGGTGGTAATGACTGTCATACAATATGTATAGAACCAATCAATGAATGTTACTTTCTTTAACTTCTCTCAGCTTTCCCAGAGGGTAATTTCATAGCAAACCTGTGACTAAGCTCTCTAAAGTCAAGCCCTTTTCTTAGTAACTCTGATTTAAGGTCATAAATTATGATCAATCCTAAAATCAACTTCCTTCTACAGATAGCAAGAGCCAAGCAGAACATCAGCATCTGGGTCAAACAGGAAGCAGACAATGAACAACCCAAGGTCCCATGCACTCCCCAACACCATCCAGACAGTTTTTTCAGACCACTAATTCACAAACCTACCAAAATTAGCACATACATTGGTTTGGGGAAGGTTAGTCAACCAGAGAATAAAAGTGTCTACAATGTGCTAGACTCATCTCTTAGGTAGACAAGTTAAATTTGCATTTATAAGATTAGAATCAGCAACATAAGACTGTATAATTCAAGGGTTCCAAGAATGAAACAGACCATGAACAGAGGCATTAAGAAAAAGTATAATGTTGTGTTCTATCGAGAAAACAAGGGAAAGTGTCATAAGAAGTTATCATCTGGGACTTGAAAAATAGAATACAATAATGCATTTAGAACTCTTGACAGTGTGAGAAGACAGCAAAGACAGGAAAAGAACAATGCTCAGACCTACTAGTTGTTCAACTACAAGTGTCTACAGATTCCGGGAGAAAAATATAGAATCAAGAATCCTGAAGTGGTTCATACTATAGCCCAGGACAAAGCACATTTGAGGAGCAGTGAATGGGGTATGTCACTTATGATCAAGTAATCTGCTGACCTGCAGGCTTGAAAGGAAGAAAGGTAAGTAGGGGAAATGTTCCAAGTCTATAGATGAAACTTGGTTCTTCTTCATGGAGATCTTTGTAGTATCAGAATTTGAATTCTGCCATCTAGAACTGTATTAGACCACATCATTGTCCTCCAGCATCTTAGCAAGTTAGAAGCAGAGAAACCACAGTTAACCACTAAACCCTAGACAAATCACTAAAAAGACAAACTGAGAGAAGACTTGTCAGGAAGACCAGATAAATGGCTTGTTTGACACTGTGGACTAAGTAGGCTCTGAGCTAAGCGCCTTATGGACAAGATAGAACAGGATTAATATTCACAACAGCCTGATGAAGTAGGTGAGAGTGCACTTACATGAAGGCACATGAAAGTTAAGTCATTTTCCCATGATCAAAGAGCCAGAACTCAAATATGCCCAGCCCACCACCAAAGCCCACAAATATGCCCAGCCCACCACCAAAACCCACACTTATAACCACTTGGCTTCAAAGAATAGAGTTCCTGGTCCCTCTTGAATGTGAGAATGTTGCAGCCCAACAACCAAAATAAAAACTCGTGTTAAGTGTTGCTGTGACACCTGCCTTAATTTTCAAGCAGTCTAACCACAAGTTCCACCTCCCACTCTGCTGTGTGGATGAAGACTCCCACTCAAATAACTTCCCTTATCCCAGTCACCAGGCATGATTCCTGCTTGTGCCAAAGTAGCAAGATTCAGTTCACTCCTAGCCATAGAACTAAAAAAAAAAAAATTTCTTTAATTGAAGAGACATTGATTTATAGCACTGTATATGTTTTAGAAGTACACATTCACACCACTTCAAATTAACGTCACCTTACCATGCCCACCACCAACTTACCAGTACTTTCACTGAATGCCCTCTACCCTTTGCTCTCCCCAACCACCCTCACTATAACCTCAGTTATCTGGCTGGATTTCAAGGGTTTGCTTTGTCCATAACTTTGCTTTATTTATATCCACATATGAATGAAATCTTTCTCCTTCTGACTTATTTCTCTTAGCTTTATTCCCTCCAGTTCCATCCATGTTTCCACAAATGGTACATTTCATTTTTTGGTTTTTAATGACTGAGTAGTGTTTCATTCTGTATCTCCCACATGTGCTTTCTCTAATTATCTGTTGATGGGCACCAAGGTGGGTTCCATATCTTGAATGCAAATATCTTTAAAATTAGTATTTCATACCTTTCAGAGAGACAACTGAAGAATGCAATTACTGAATCATATGGTAGATCTATTTTTAATGTTTTGTCTATTTTCAATAGTTGAGAAGCCTACGTACTGTTTTCCAGAGAAGCTGGACAATTAAGATTCCCAACACCTGTGTATATGGTTCTCTTTTTCTTGATACCCTTGCCAACACTTGTTGTTTCTAGTATTTTTATATGGTTCATTCTCACGGTATGAGGTAACATCTCAAGTTGTTTTGATTTCATTTCAATGAAATCTGATGATAAGTGATGATAAGTGAAGATTGGCATTTTTTCATGTGCTTATTGGTCTTCTGCATGTCCTCTTTGAAGAAGTGCCTATTCAGATCTTTTGTCTATTTTTTGATTGCTTTATCTATTTGCTCTTGAGTTGCGTGAATTCTTTATAGATTGTGGCTATTAACCCCTTGTGAGATGTACAGTTGCCCATTCAGTATGATGTTTCATTGATAAATTCATTGATAACTATTATTTTTAATCAATAAACAATTTATTGATAAATTATGCAGGAACTCTTTAAATTTATGTAATCTCATTTGTTTAATTTTGCTTTTGTTTCCCTTGTTGTCATAATCAAATCCCAAAAGATGTTACTAAAACAAGTATATTGTAGTGTTTTGCTTCTTTTTTTATGTATTTTATAGTTTTACATCACACATCCAAGACTCTGATCACTTTGAATTAATTTTGTGTAACATATGACACTACTTCAATTCCTTTGCATATGGCTGTTCAGTTTTCCCCATGTTATCACTGTAGAGGCTTTCCTCTCTTGTTCTATACTTATACCTCTGCTGTCATAAATTAAGTCTCAATTCAAATCCTGCAGAATTATTTAAACAAATAAGTCATTTTCCAGGAACACCCTATCTACTTGATACTACAAAATCTGCTTCCCACAGCCCCTGGCTGTAGACTCTGTTCCTAAACACAACCACTATGTGACCCTGCCTGGCACACTGTCCTCCTCCCCTGGGCTGTTAGTATACGTGACTAATAAACAGATGTTAATCTGACCTGTCCAGTGGCAGGTGTCTTATATTTGACCATACCCCTAACACTGGGATGGGAAATCTTGCATTACCAACAGGATTAGTAACAGGTATCTAAAACAGGTCAAGTCAGAAATTAGAGAAAATATCAAATGGGTAGTGACTAGTGAAATACCATAATGAAATGTGGAGTAAGAACAAAGAAGACCAAAATAAAGATCATGCATGATTTATAAGTGTGTGTGCATGCATGCATGCGTGTGTGTGTGTGTGTGTGTGTGTGTGTGTGTGTAGAAGCATGCACATTAGCTCCATCAACTTTTGAAGCTGGGATAAAGAAAAACATTCAAATGAGGCAGGAATGAGTAATTGACGATCATAACTGTGATTATAAGGCATAATTACAATTAGCTGCACAAGAGTGTTAATCATGAAAATAATTACATGTCAGCTTTCCTCCTAAAGAAGAGAGAATGTAATTAAGTGGCCCAAAGGGGGAGAAGAAAACATGTCTCTTGGTGATAGAGGTATGGGGTGAAGGGCTGATGTTTGAAAGGATAAAACGTTCTCAGTGTTTTAATTGAATCAACTAATTTCTTCTACCAAAATATACGGAAATATGTAAGAATAAACTCTGACTTTAGATTTTTCTTCCAAGAGAGCAAATGCAAACTTAAAGTATGAGGTAAATAAATATTATGATTAAAAGTCAGAGACAGACCTAAATTCAACTTTTTTTATTGTGTTATTTACCAGTTATATGACATTATATGTTATTTAAGTTTTCTCTAAGTCTGGGTGGCCTCATAAATAAGTAATTTTTGTATTTGTCTCTGAGTGGTTGTGAGGAAATAAAGCATGTAGAACACTTAGTCAAGAGAAAATATAGTAAATTCTCAAAAAATACCTGTTGTTTAATAATAGAAAAGAAAGGGGAAGAAAAAGAAAGGTAAGCATGAGAAAAACCCAAGCTTGTTTTATTGAGCTTTCAATTGGACCTATTTGAATTCAAAGAGAAACTAGCTCCTAATGCTTTTTGTGCTGTACTTCAGGAGTTTTCCTGAAGAGGCTCAACTTTTTATTTCCCTGAAGTCCTCTGATTTTAGGTGTGAAATCTGTGCTCTTGAGAATGTGAGTGACGACAGTCATGTCAGATGTTAGCTGCTCAGATGGTTGCGTCAAGCTGCCCTCATCCCATTCATACATTTTGTTTATTTTTTTGTAACAGAGATAATGTCAAAAGTTGCATGTCAACTACAGTGCAGTAATTTTTAAGACACGCATGTATATGTATATGTTGTATGTCAATGAGAACCTTCCTACCTATGTTTTTGGGGAGCCTTGTAGCTAAGAGATGTGAATATCTAAGAAATAGAAGAGATTACTGAATAAATGATCCCAAGTTTTATGCCCTCTTGTATCTGCGCAGTGCTTGCTTGAACCTGCATCTAGTCTCTCATCTCTCACCTTAGGGACCATAAATAACAGATAGTCTGAGAGAAGCAGGAAATGGAGAAAAATTGATCATATCCCTCCTGCTTGATCTCAGGCTTCCCTGTGACAAGGGAATCTCTCCTGGCTCACACAGGAGAGATTTACTGGTTAGTACAGAAGACAGTAGAAACTCACCTGAAACTAAACTATGGTGGTTATTTAAAGTAATTATTGGACTTTATATACCTAAAAGTAATCAAGAAAATGCCTGAGTTATTATCTGGCAGCAGGAAAACCAACTAGTATAAATAGCTTTAAAGGGACAGCAGAGACAAAAAAAAATGCTTTGTGATTAATTCTCATTAATCTCCATTGTTCAAAGGATACACACAAACACACATATCTCTTTATAGAATCTGTCACCACAAGATCACATACTTGACTGCATTTCAGCAAACCCTGCTTTTTCTAGTTTACCCCAGCACTTGCTTCTAGCAGGCAAAACAGTTTCCCCCATCTCATCCCCAGTCACAGTACAAATACAACTCCAACCAACATGACCTCCCACAACAAAAACTAAACACAACAGAACTAGCTGCCATCTATTTGGTCATTAGCTCACTGAATCATAATGCTGGTTTTAACCTAACAGTGGTCATTAAACTGCCCCTCTTTGGTGGCTGAATGCTCCCAACCTACAGGCAAGCAGCTTCATTTGAATTCTTTGCCCAGCCTTCTTAGAGCGGCAGCCTTGCAGCGAGGTCAACAGGCCACAAGTCATCAGTCAGCAAGGCAGGTTCTTCCTTGCCTCAGGCCCCCAGGGAAGGAGTGCCATGAATCACAGAAGTGTCCTCCTCGGTGAACCAGGGGGACAAGGTCCTGCAATTTATCTCACATGAAATGAGCTGGATTATTCGAATAGGCTGGAAGAAAGCAGTCCATTAATTCTCAGAGATAACTCTGGACTTCGGAGGCTTTTATTCTGCACCCACATGACTGTTACCTTGCCTCTGTTTCCTTTACCTAATTCTAATGGCATGCTGAGGGTTCAACTTACAATCTCCCCTTCCATCCATTAATGCTAAAACAAGATGTAAGACCACCCTTCCTACAGTGAGCATGAAAGGGTACTTAGCCTCTGACTGTTTTGTGGTTAACCCTCATACTCTTTCCACACCACTATTCCCACCCACCTGGAAAAGATTATTTCATCTGACATCAAAGTGCAATCTGTAAAAGAGAACATTAAAATAAAATTTAAAAAAAAACATTTGTTCTGAAAAAGCAATTACAAAGGGGAAGACAAAACAAGATAGAGTGGGAGAAATGTTTGCAACTACATATTCAACAATGGCCTCACATTGGAAATACATAAAGAACCCTCAAAACTCAACATTTAAAAATTATCCAATTAGAAAATGGCAATGATAACTGAAAAACATTTCACTGGAAAGCTATACATATGGCAAATAAACCTATGATAACAAATTCAACATGATTAGCCATTGGGGAAATATAGATTAAATCCCTAATAATATAACACTACACACCTATCAGAACTGTTAAAATAAAAAATAATGATATTATCAAATGCTGTTTCAGAGAAACAGAATCACTCATGGGATGCTGGTGGGAATGTTCAGTCACTCTAGAAAACAATATAACAATTTCTTATAAAACTAAGCATTTTCTTACTATATGACCCAAATTGTATTCCAGAGCATTTATCCCATAGAAATGAAATCATATGCCAAAAAAAAGAATAATCTGTATATGAATACTCATAATAGTTTTATTTGCAATAGAATACTACCCAACAATAAAGAGGAATAAACTATTAATATTTGTAACTACTTACATGTATCTCAAGGGTATAATATTGAGTAAAAGAAATTCAGTCTAAAAAGGCTAAATACTCTAAGATTGAATTATATAATATTCTTGAAATAGTGATATTATAGAGCCAGGGAACTTAGGAGCAGTTGCTGGGCTTTTAAGATGAAGCCTGGGGAGGGAACATGAGTGTGACTATCAAAGGTAGCACAGGGGAGAATGTGGTAATAGGACAATTGCATATTTTGATGGCAGCAGTGCTGATACAAATGTCACACAGGATAAAACTTCACAGTTATACAGAAATGCACACACAAAGAAGTGTATATCAAATGAGTGAAATTTGAATAAGCATTGTGAATTGTGCCACTGTCATTTTCCTAGTTTGATAACATACTAGAGTTTTGTAAGTTGTCACCATTGGGAGAAAATGGATCTTTCAAGTATATTTCCTTCATTTTTTTTTCTTTTCTTTCGTAATATCCTCTGAATCTGTAATGATTTACTGAAAAAGTTTTTTTCAATACAATAAATTGTTATTTTAAAAAATGATAATGTACTGCTAATGACATTAAATTCAGTCTCAGATAATTCTATTTGAATGTGTTTACTATTTTCAAGTTGTAATTTGGATTCAGTTACAGGGCTTCCTTCCCCAGAAATTAATCCTATTCTTACTGTGCCTTTGAGCATCCTGGCCTCTCAGGGTAAATTATATGGAGAAGAGACTTGTAAACCAGGAAGTAAGAGTTATTAATATTATTAGTTGTTTCTTTCCTGTGCAGCATCCGAAGTATGAGCAGCCTCATCCTGTAAGAAGACACTGAAAGATTCTCCATGCTGAGTCACATAGAATGAAATTATAGTTAATATAAATGTAAATTTGCTTTCTTTCCCAAGGAAGAAAAAAGTGCTTCTCCCACAATGACAGGCTCAGGACCAAGAAAAAGTAAGAATATATTATATTAGTAAGACTGTGCTATTTAGATGAGAATGACTCTAACATTTATCTGCATAGGTTCTGCCTGCACATTTCAACCATGTTCCAGCTCTGTGATCTTGAGTATGCTACCTAATTTCTCTGTGCTTCTGTCTCATAATTTTAAAAATAGGAATTAAAAAGCCTCTCCTACTCACTTGTTTGTCCTGATGACTGCACAAGTTTGTGTCATCAGGGCCCACCACCTGTACAGTTTTGTGTCATTTATTGATGCTTTGATCAGCGGTGGGCTACCTTCATAATGGTGATCCAGTAAGCTATACCACACAATCTAGGTGCATCATAGGTAGACCAGCTAGGCTAGTCTAAGTATACACTATGACCTGACAAAAGTCTAACCATATTCATTTCTCAGAATGCACCCATGATTAAGGGGTCCCTGACTTCACACTCTGCAAATGCTGGTCAGCCACAGATTCTGATACCTCCTACAACAAAAAACCAAAACTGTTTGGTTTTTGAATGTCATGCATGTCATTTGTAGCAACATGGATGAAGCTAGAAAGGATTACGCTAAGTGAAATAAGTCAGAATGAAAAAAAAATATTGGATGGCCTCACTTATAGGAAAAATATGGGATACAAAACAAAGGTCAGGAGAAAGACAAAATTTGCAAGCTGAACAAAGATCTGAGGCATACAGCAGGAGAGAAGGAAAGAGAGAAGGTTCAAAACAGATGAGGGAAAAGCACAAAAACTACGGTGATAATTCATGGTGCTGTGGTGGTAGGAGAATTATGGGATAACACCTGAGGGGATAAGTCAAATATGGTATAAAAATAAATGATGTAAGGGTGCAGGAAAGTTCAAAGGAAAAAAAACATAAGAATGTCAGTTTGTTGTCCACTCCTGTCTATGAATTCTTTCTTACTGAGGACCTTGCCCCAATTATCCCACTGTGATCTCCCTTGACTCCAAGAGTTACCCAGATTCTCTCCCCTTCTCTTTTTAGAAACTTGCTTTGGAATTCAAAAAAATATATATATCCTTATGCAATCAATACAACATTACTTACAATAGCTAATGATATGGAAACAACATAAATATCCATCAATGGCTATATGGGTAGAAAAGATTGTGTGTTCCTTAGATACAGTAGAATACTACTTGACTACTTAAAAAAAAAAGATGAAGGTGGTATCCTGTTATTTGCAATATTTGCAACATGGACAGATCTAGAGGATGTTATTTTAAGTGAAGCAAGTTAGACAGAGAAATACAAATCCAATATGATTCCAATTACAAGTAGAAGATAAAAAGCCAGGCACAGTGGTTCATACCTGTAAGCTTCAGCCTATGAAGCAGTTGGAACTAGGGATCGTGGTTTGAGTCCCACTTGGGGCAACACAGCGAGACCTAGTCCCAAAAAAATAGCTGGGCGTGGTGGTGCACGCCTGTAATCCCAGCTACCTGGGAAGCTGAGACTGGGGATTGCTTGAGTCTGTGGTACCCCAGGCAACATGAGCCTGTGGTTTCACGGGTAAAAATAGCAAGACCTAGTCTTAAATAAATAAATAAATGAATGAATGAATGAATGAATGAATGAATGAATGAATGAATGAATGAATGAATGAATGAATGAATGAATGAATGAATGAATGAATAAATAAATAAATAAATAAATTGGATAAAGGAGGTCATGTGTAACAGTAATTGATGAAAACTAGACTTTTGATGAAGATCATAATGTAGTGTATAGTGATGTTGGCTTGTAAACCTGCATGCCTGAAGTCTATATAATGCTTTAAACAAATGCTATGTCAGTGAAAACTAAATAAGTAAAAACAATCAGTTTTCTTTAAAAAAAAAAAAAAAGAAAAGCAGACACTTAATCTTCATAGGACATAGGACCTGTTTCTTCCTGTTGTAAAGGGGTGATCACTGAAGAAGCAGAATCTTGAACAGTGGAAGCAGGTGTGCAGGGCATCAGAGCACAAAGAAGGAAACAGAAAAGATGGCTGAGCTATGACTCCTCCAGATATAGCCACATCCCTTGAAGCAGGTCGCTGTTGCTCCCAGGATAGTGGAAATGGACAGTGAGGAGAAATACTGAATCAGGAGCTGGGTCTGTATTGGCCAAAAGGAAACATTGCAGGCTTTGTGGGCTATGTGGTCTCTGTGACCACTTCTCAACTTGGTCATCCCAGTAAAAGCTTCAATCAATGAGATATGCTTGAGTTCTAACAAATCTATATGTACAAGTTTGACTGGCTAGTATAACTGTTGACTCCTAAACTAGAGCTGTGGTTCTAAATTACCTACCAGGAATGCCAAACTTAGAAAATTGTATCTATGTAACCCTTAGCATTAAGTATGAACAAAATTAGCTTTCAAGTATAATCATAAGTGTACTATATATATATTATATATTTATATAAGTTCAATTTTATATGTAAGTATATTTCAATATATTTCTATATTATATATATTTTATATACATATATCAGAGCTCATCAATAAAATTAAAGCTTGTCTATAATATATAATCAAAGCTAATGATACATAAATATATATCTATTATATGTATAATATAATCTGCCAATCAAAGCTTTCAAGTTGCATGCAATAACCAGTGTATAAGTTTAATACATTTCAAACCTGACATTTTTAACTAAACTATTGACATAAGCATGAATAATTTTGCATAAAGTAGACTCCTATCACAAGTATGGTAAAAAATTAAAGCATCATAAAGGCCATCATAGGGGGTCCAACTGAACAGAAGTGTCATTCTATCTCACCCTCTTAAGTATGGCAACCTTGGTTTGAACCAGTGGTATGACAGTACATAGTTCTCATCTCTTTCCTGGGCCTCTATTTCTGCTTCATGAAGAGGAGGTGGCAGTTTTATGATTCTAAAATCCTAATCCTCCAAATGTGTTTTGCTGGTTCAGAAGACAGTTCCTTCAGGTAATAGGGTGTCATAAATACCATCTAAATGCAGGTCTTTTTCCTAAGGAGCCTTCAGGGTGACACTTGAGTCTGTCAGCCCTTGACAGGGGATAGGGATGCTTCAATTAAAACTAGTTTATATCATTTCTTTCAGTTTTACTACAAAGCCTTGTCCCACCCCCTGAGGCTTCAGATTCAAAGCACTTTCTAAGCATTCCCCTGAGTGAGCCCAAATCTAGGATCAGTCAGAAAGCACAGATTTTTTAACCAGACAGCAGACTACCTTCTGCCTGGGGGGGAGTTCATGGAAACCTGTGAACTTAAATGCAATAAACAGAGATGCCTTCTCTTTAAACAAAATGCAGCCTTCCCTCTCTTGCTTGGCAGTTTCTTCTAGGCCATAGTGACGGGAAAGGTCCCAATATACAACTGCGTTCCACCATCTGGGAAGGACAGAAAGCCCAAGGACAAAGAGGATGGCCTGGAGCAGTTGACAAACTTGCTGGTAGCAGATAAAGAATGGCTGACAGACAGGCAGTGTTGCTCTGAGTAAGGGATGCAATCCATGGTGGAAAATACAAATAGAGCTAAATTCTCACCATAACTGACATATATGAGCTTAGGAAAATCTAGGCTTGAGAATTTAAACCTACCACTCCACACAAACCTCCAGTCTTCTTATCTGATAAACATTAGATACTTGGCAAATTCCTGTTTTAATTTGTTTAATGGCTTTGTTCATCCAATCTTAAAGTCTCTATCAGAGGTCATGAACCTTTTTCTTTAAAGGGTCAGAGAATAAACAAGCTACATTTTATGGGACATAAGGTGTCTGTCACAACTATTCATGTCTGCCACTGTGGCATAAAAGCAGCTATAGGCAAAACAGAGTGAATGGGCATGACTGATTCCAATAATAGTTTATTACAAAAATAGGAGGAGGGCTGGTTTTAGATCACAGAATATAGTTTGTGCACACCTGCTTTATAATAATATTCAATGTTATTATTTTTGCTCCAGAAAGTACCTTTATTACTCTCACTTAGTAGAGAAGGAATCCAAGGTTCAAGAACATAAAAACTTTGCCCACTTTACACAGGTAATTAATGCCAGTGCTGGAATTCAAGACAAGGTGGTCCACTGCTTATACCCATGATTATGCCGTCATCTCACCTTGTGCAGTACCTTGTGGCTGCCATTAGTCTTCCGTAAAGGCTGTCAACCTCTTCCAGAGAGCTACAGGACAGCCTCTATGCATAATTCTATGCACAGCTGTCCCTAACCTAACCTAGTCAGAGAGAACAAACTACATGAAATGGGCTCCACTCATTTTCAGAGGAGGCAGAGCTGCCAAGAAAAACAAATTGTTTTCATCTCTGTGCTTTCCTCTTTGGTAACCCAACTTAGCAAATATTCCAGAAACCACACACAAACATGACAAGCAGATGTTGTGCCTGCTTATCCCAGAATCAATCAGAGGTGGAATCATTTCTTTTCCTTCTCCAGAATTGATCTAATTCACTTGAATATAATAATTTTGGCTGTTAATAAGAGGGTCAGAAAGTTGTTAATTCTTAAAGCTACTATTCTATGGGATTCTTTGCTCTGTCATCTGCTATGTCTAATATCAAGGCTTCCTCCAGGTATCAATGACTATCTTCCACCCACAGGACTGCCATTTGGAGATCTCCCTCCTGAGCTATCACTTGGAGATCCCTGACTTGGGCTGACTTGTAGGGATTCTTTCTCCACTGCTTGGTCAACTTTGTGAATCTTTTAAGTGCACTGTCTGTCTCCTAGCATTGCTGTGATTCATTTTCCCGAGGCTCCAACTTTCTCTTTCCCTGGTTCCAATTCTTAGTAGCAGCACTATGATTTTTTTTAATTAGTTCTGTGAAACATAAACTTAAAATCAAATTCCAAAAAGAAACTGGGAGTCATGGAATAAAATAACATGGATGTTTATCTGGAGGCATGGACTGAATCTTAATTCTAGCAAGTTCACTGTCAGGCACTAAAGGACACCTTTTGCCACCAGCATCTGGCTACATTTCACAAGCACTGCTAAGCTGTTGTTTGGAAGGTAACTTTTTCAGTTTCAGGTTGTTGCTTTCCTCTTGAATGAAGAGGAGTAGAGAGGTTGCTACCTGACAAAGCCCTAACCAAGTCTACGTAATCAGACATTTGGGGATGAGTGTGCTACTGTTGGTGCTCAACAAATGTACTAGAAATTTCCAAAATACACTCAAAGTTTCCTGGTGGCTTTGGTACCTATTCCAGGGTTAAATATACCTGTACAACTCAAGTTCAGATCAAGGTCACAGGTTGTCTATGCAAACAGCCTATCTACCTAGGCCTCAAGGAAATCTTGAAGAAAGAATTCAAGGAAGAATCAATCACTATAAACCCAGATTCCACTCTTTATTCCCCTCTTAGGAAAATTCCACAGCAGTCCTTATTAGAAATGATTCAGAAAACACTTCCTCCTCCATGTCTCAAAAGCGTGGAAATAAAACAAAAAATCTCAGGAGGAGATTAATGGAGCTTTTCAAGGACTGTATGTCCATAGATACTGGCCAGTTTCTGAAGAATGATATATCGGGGGAAAGATACCTATATTCTTGAATGCATATATTGGATGAAAGGGTAGGTAGATAGGTAAGTAGATAGCTAGATACAAATAGATAAAATCTTAGGTGGTTGTTTTTAGGTAGCATTTGTTTACAACGCTATAGAGGTCTTAGGATCCATTTTCTCACCACGGATAGATACAGTCTTTATGAATTACCTAAAGATAATGTGTTAGTGTTTTCAGCTCAAACAGAAAGGAAAAACATAACATTAACTCTTAGTTCCAGGGGAGACTGTGAAAAAAAAAAAAACCACTAAATAGTACTCTCTCTGTGTCTTGTGCATAATTATAAAATTTCAATACAACCTACATTAATTAAGCTTTTTCCATGTAGCTGGCACCATGCTAAGAGATGAATGAGCATAGAACCTGCTTTAAAGAGTTCCCAATCTAACAGAGAAGGAAAACATACCAATGAATAACCACAATATAAAGTAGGATATAATAAGTGTTACAATAAAGATTCAAAAGTACCAAAAAATAATAGGGTTGTTTGCTTTGTTTTACCAGGGACCACAAATTTTAAAAAATTACTAAGGCATTCAAGGAGGGCAAGGGCTAATTGACAATCTTCAGAGCTTAGCGACAACAAATGGAATGAAAACAGGGTTTCTCATTCCCTAAGATAAAACATGCTGAATTATAACCACATATACCTTTTCAGTAGTCTTAGAAATAATCTAAATAACTCTTCTTCATTTATGACCTGAGTCTCAGTAATAGTAGGTCAAAAAATAAGACCAAAATAAAAGATCGCCTTCTTTTCACTAGTCTTTTTTTTTTTTTAATCTCTACCTCAGTCTCTCAGGTCATTAAAGGCTTTACTTCTAAGCTTCTTCAAGAGAAAGGCTTTTGCCTGTGGGTCAACTGAGAAGACAAGGATAACAGCCTTCTGAAAACACTTGGAAGTGTTTACTTTTTTTTTTTTAAGATCTGAAAAAGGGTTTTGTTGCTTTTTTTGGAGATAAAATTAGCTGCAAACTTCTCATGTTTTCTCATTCCACAAACACGTTTCAAGCCCTATGTGTCTCACTCTGGGTTTAAGAGATAACAAGATCTAGTTTTGTCCTCACCCTAAATGTGCTTACAATTTAGCAATGTTGTAAAAGAAAGACTGTTCTATGTGTAGCGATTATAAGAATCCTGATTGATCAGGAAATGGTTATAACTGAAATTAACTGACTTATTTGGAATACTGAATGTATGCCAGTCAATGAAAATCAAAGTAGCCACTTGTTTATACTGAGATTAGTAAACAGACACTGAGACAAGTATAGATAAAAAGTTTTTCTATGGCCAGAGGTCAGGCCCAAAAAACCAACATGTGACAACTTAAATTAGTATAAATATAAGAGCTAAAATAAGCCAGGCTGAATGCTTTGGAACTTCCTGCCTGTGGGATATCTGCAACTTGAGGTTCTCCTTTGAGAATGATGTACATCTCCCTCTCCAACGAGCTGCAAGAGAAAATCTAGAACTCCAAACAATGTCATTTCTGTACTGGTCCCCTGAACTTCATCTTAATATTTAGTATTTATAAATATTCCCCTTTTACTGCCAATTTAATTGCATATTTTTATATTTGTAAGTGGACTTCCCCAATAAATCATATTGTAATTATATGTGACAGCTTGAGTCATTAGTGAAAACTTTCCACCCAGATGGAAGCTGACATGTTGAGATCTGAACCTCATAATACAAGGGAGGAGGGAGCAAATAAGTAACCAAATAAAGACATTTGAAAGTGACAAGTGACCTAACGGTTTATGTCCAAAGTATCATGTGAGCGTCTAAATAATGCTTCTTATTTGTGGAGCTAAAGAAAGTAGCCAAAAGATAATAAAATATATTACAAAGAGTCAAACAGTCTAGTACTTAGATTTAGTTTCCTAACTCTTCTTTACAATTCATCTTTCATCCTGCCATTGGTTGACACTTTTAAAATTTAATTCTAATTAAATTAATCCCCTGCTCAAAGGCTTGCAATGTGTCTCCCTTGATTATCAAGTGATTTTCAGACTCCTTAGCATGGCAGTCATGCATTCCAATATCTAACCTCAACCTGTTGTTCCAGCCTAGCCTTTTCATTCAGTAAATAGCTTCAGTATCAAAAGCTGGTGTAGGTATGTGTTATGCTGACAAAGCAAGACAGTCTATTCTTAATTTCATTTGTAAAATAGAAGAGAGATAAGCCAACAAAAATTTCAAATGGTGATAAGAGCAAAAAGAAAAAAATAAAGAAACCAATTCATAAAGAATGACAGGAAAGGTACATTAGGGGTGATTAAGAAAGACTTCTCAGTGAGTGTCATTCAAACTGAGACCCAAATAACAAGGGAAGGCCTGTGACCCTGTGGGAAGTGTGTCAAACAAAGAATTCAGACAAAACAAAGAACAGACAAAATTATAAAGAGAGTGGGGAAGGGCCTCATAAACCTTGTGGGAAAAATGAAAAATACAGATTTTCACTCCACGTCTGAAGGCAAATCATTAGTAGATTTTAAACAAGCAAACTAATATAATAACTTGCTAAAATGAGTCAGCCTGGCTATTCTGAAGACAAGGGATAAATGGGAAAAAGATAAAGCAGTCATCTCTTAGAGAGTTCAAATGAGAGATGGTGATGACTTGGATCAGCGTGGGAACAATGGATTTTGAGGGAGGAAAAGCTAAGTTATGATATGTGGGAGATGTAGACTGAAAAAATATATTCTCAAATTACACGTGGGAAGCAGAGAAAAAAAGCAAAGTGGAATACCAGAGATGACCTCAAAGGTCTATACTTGAGCATTTTGTAGGCAGACACTGATGCAATTTACATGGTTCCCATGGTTTTTCCTCTTGGCCCACAAGTCCTCACTCTGAGACTAACTGGATAATGCATCATCTCTTAAACCCAGCCTACTCTTTTCTAATATGTTTCATTGCCCCTGTTTATTAGCTTCATTTCTGCATTTTTGAGATTCAAGTCCTCATCCAAGACTCAAAAGCAATGTTACATTTCCTGAACTTGTCTGTTGAAATGATCTCTTCTATTCACAATGTTTTTTATACCTCAATGATCACAGGTATTTCATTCTACATTATATTAATAATATTAAAGTCAATATTATTTAATATTATTTATATGGTATTCATAGTAACATGCCCATGATGGCTACCTCCATCCATAAATCACAAACTCTAAACACCATCTGTGACCAGTTTTTCTTCTTCTTTATATCTGTTATAAATCTGCATCCACAAACATTTGTTGAAGGGAGTGGAGAGGGCCTAATCCTCACCTCCTGGATCCTAGACTGCTTGAGGTAGTGTTTATGGAAATTTAGGGGATTATTCTATTTTCCAATTTAGGGGATTATTCTATTTTTCAACTCTGAATAAATTTTCTGACACAGAATGCCAGGATTATAGTTCAAATCTAGGTGTCTAACAATATTCTTCTTAATTTACCTAAATTTCTTTCTGAGAGCTTGAACAATGACTTACTTCAAGTATAAAACACCATTTCTAAGACCCAATATTACTTTTCAGAACATTAAAAAGGGAAAAACGTTTGCACATGCTCAAACCCCATCCATTAAAAGAGCACCCAGAAGAGATGTCAAAGTGTAAGGGAGTGAGGGGAGATCTTATAAGTCAGGATTTTGAGAAAATGTACATTGGCTAAAGATCAGTCATGAGACAGGTGGCAGAAGAGGCAAGAAAACTCAGTACTCTTGTTTCTAAGAACCATACTCTCTCCATATAAGCAGTGTTTCCCCTCTGTGTCTCCTGGATTTTTTTCAAAAGAAGCACAACTACACCAGGTGAACATGAAGAAATAAAGATGAACTGTGGAGTCCAGACAGAATCCGTGTTCTACACTAACATACTTACCTAAAACCAACCACTTATGGGCCTTTATTGAAATCAGGGGGGGTGCAAATATCTGGCTGAGTGCCTTCTCTGTGGGTGGCACTGTCCAGAATTTTCAAGGATAATGGTAATTTATGTTTGCTTCCACACCTGCTCTCTTCCCTCCTTTAGTCAACTGCTAACACAGCTTCTCTCCAGGGGAAGAAGTGGGAGGGGTTGAAATGAGGGAGAGGAAACAGTGCTTGTTCATTGCAGCTCAGCTAAATTGCATTTGCCCTCTTTTGCATAGAGCAATAAAGTGTTATAGAAAATGCAGCATGGATTTTTAATTTTCTCCTTGTCACTAGGTGCTGTAATCACATAATTAAGTGGTAGCGATTGTCATTTATAGCAAATGGGCAAAACAATCACAGAGTTTAGTCACCCAGGGACCAAAAAGGTTACATTTGTCTCTCAAAAAGGTACCTGCAAGCAGAAAATTTCACCATCCCTTGGTTGTTTGAGATCTGACACCTAAAGAATGCAGCACTAGAGCAAAGGAAGGGCATGGAGTTTGTCCTTCAAGGCAATAAACTGCTAACGGCTCAGTGGTTTTGAAGACCCTGAAATGTCTTGGGCGGGGTCAGGATTCAGGACTGGAGTCAGCAACTCCACCTGAGCCAGTCTGGCTGCATGACACAGACTGAGCTTCCATGGCAAGTGCCCTTGCTCTGGCCCCTCCCTCTGGCCAACATGCCCTTTCCACCCAGTGGACTCCGGCTCTTCTTCAAGTACAACTCTGATGCTCCCTTCCTTAAATAATCACCTCTCTTTCCCTCCCCAGAGCTCTCATTTCTACCACCATAGGAGCATCTCTCACCTGGCTTAGAAACAAATGGAAGGAACTAAAAAGATTCATGGGAGCAGAAATAAGTCAGAAAGAAAAAGATAAATACTGGATGGTCTTACTTATATGTGGGATATAAGAGTTATCTATCTCTAGAGGACTGACAGTCAAGGAGTAAACCTTTGTGAGGGTAGAAGTCTGGTAGCCAGGCCATGGTGGCATATGCCTGTAAGCTGCAGCCTAGGAAGTCACAGCCAGGGCCAGGGATAGCAGTTCGAGTCCCACTCAGGGCAGTGTAGTGAGACCTGGTTCCAAAAAAATAGCTATGCATGGTGGCGCATGCCTGTAATCCCAGCTACCTGGGAAGCTGAGCCTGGGGATTGCTTGAGTCCATGGTACCATGAGCAATGTGATCTTGTGGTTCCATGGGCAAAAATAGCGAGATTTAGTCTCAAAAAAAAAAAAAAAAGAGAGAGACAACAGAGAAAACAAAAAGAAACCTAACCGAGTAGGAAAAAATTTTGCCCTACATATAAGTGATAAGGGTCTGATAACAAAGATACACAAAGAACTCATACAACTTAACAAAAACAAAGTAAAAAACCCAGTTAAAGAATGGGGAGAAGAATTAAAAAGACTCTTCTCCAAAGAGGAAATACAAATGGCCAACAGGCACATGAAAAACTGCTCAAAGTCACTAGCAGTCAGGGAAATGCAAATAAAAACCACAATGAGATATCACCTTACACCAGTAAGAATGGCCCACATCCAAAAAAACGGGCAACAAGTGCTAGCATGGATGTGGAGAGAAATGAACACTCTTACAATGCTGGTGGAAATGTAAACTGGTTCTATCACTATGGAAAGCTGTGTGGAGGACCCTCAAACTAATGAAAATGGAACTACCATTTGACTCAGCAATCGCTCTGAGACCTCAATGCTTGTACAAAAGTACACCTGTGCCCAGATGTTTACTGCAGCACTACTTACAACTGCAAAATCATGGAAGCAGCTTAAATGTCCCAAAACAGATGAATGGGTGACTCACACCCTGTACAAAAATTAACTCAAAATGGATAAAGGACCTGGAAGTGAGACCTGCAACCATAAAATACATAGAAGAAAACCTGGGCAAAACCCTTCATGAATTTCACCTCAGAAATCCATTTGGGGAAACAACTACGGCCGGCAAAAAAATGAAGGAAAACATAAACAACTGGGACTATATAAAAGTAAAAAGTTTCTGTTCAGCAAAAGAGACAATAAACAAAACAAAAAGAAACTCAACCAACTGGGAGAAAATGTTTGCCCTCCAGACAAGTGACAAGGGTCTGATAACAAAGACCCACAAAGAGCTCCTACAGCTCCACAAAAACAAAGCAAAAAACCCAATCAAAAAATGGGGAGAAGAACTAAAAAGACACTTCACCAAAGAGGAGATACAGATGGCTAATAGACATATGAAAAATGCTCCACTTCACTAATAATCAGGGAAATGCAAATTAAAACCACACTGAGATACCATCTTACACCAGTAAGAATGGCCCACATAAATAAAACAGACAAC
>PVHY01019310.1:0-27631 GCA_004024945.1 Uropsilus gracilis
ACCTCAGTACTTTTGCATCTCTAGAAATCATTACCACAGGTTACTGATCTCCAATACTTGAAAACCATTGGTTTATACATTCATCCTGTACTTTGTTTTAGATGCCAGGTAAAAATCCACCCTATTAGTCTGTGATAGCTGCCACAGAATATCCCTCTTTTCACCTTCCCCCATGCCAAATTAAGTCATTTACCCAGGGCTGCTTAGTGACCAATTCAGCTCAGAATACTATTACCTGTCTCTCAATCTGGTGTTCTTTCCATTATACCACGCGACTGCCCCAAATAACTCAATATACTAGACGCCAAAGCCTGTGAACCAAAGTTGTGTTCAGTACATTATCCACCACTGAACAAGGCAGTACATTATGAGTAATATATTATGAAACTCTTAGAGTGTATTTCGTGTCATTTATATTAAATACATGTAAAATGATACGAATCTCTATAAAATATTAAATATCAATATACTATATATAAAAAGCTCCATATTTAGTACACATTGACTTTCCAGTACAATTTTTACTATCGGCACTTGTATTACATTTATATTGTTATATATCAACTATCACAATTTGAAACACAGTTCTATTATCTCATAGTTTTCATAGGTAAGAGTTCTGGGCTCAGATCTACTCAGGGTCTCAGCTGTAATATCACCTGAGGCTCAGGTTCCTCTTCCAAGTTCACTAGCAGAATTGAGTTCCTTGTAAGGTAGGACCAAAGGCTCTGATGCTTAGAAATCACTACATTCTACATCACATCACCTTCTATCCTGTGTACCAATTGATTCATTCAAGGCTACAGGGATCTTTGTGCTTCTTCTCCTGTCTCCATCTTCTAGATCAGAGTCACCTGGTTGGATATGGTTCACTGAAAAGAATCTCCTTTTGATTAACATTATGTCAACTAATTGGAGACCTTAATGATACCTGCCAAATACCTGTACCTTTGTCACATACCCTAACCACAGGACCGGTATGCCATCACATTCAAAAGCACCATTCAAGGACAGGGACTTAAACAGGGTATGCACACTTGTGTACTATAAAGCCTAATGGAAGGTATTACCTTCTCTCCTTACTGTCTCAGTACCCAAAGCTATTAAACAGGGTATGCACACTTGTGTACTATAAAGCCTAATGGAAGGTATTGCCTTCTCTCCTTACTGTCTCAGTACCCAAAGCTATTCCAATGACACCGCTTTACCAGGTACCATAAAAATAGCCAAAGTACTTGAAATCCCCATTCTTAGAGCAGTGACTGAGAACAGTTTTGCTATGCTACAATGTGATCATTTCAAGGTGATTTAATTTATCTAAACCTTTAATGTTTCCAATACTTGAGCCCAATAAAGCAAAAATATTGTCTATATTAATAGTCCCCAATTATTTCTGGCCTATTCATTCTCTATCCTTTTATGCAAGAAAACTGCCTCCTCCCTTTTATTCTTGCAAGGGACTTTCTTTGTGTTAGGTAGGGCTGATCTAAGTCTCATTAATTAAGAGTTTCACCCTCCTAGCCACAATTAGACTTGGTGATTCTTTAATCCTACAAAATCCCTATTATGGTCTAGCAACCCTACAGTAAAACTAGTGCTACTCAGCTCCATCCAAGGCCTCTCCTGATTTGTGGAAGAACGAACATTTTAAAATCAATTCATTATGCATCGTAAAAAGCAAAGAAACAAACAACCTTTGATAATCACATGATAAAGTTTTGGAATTCACTTTGGCATGGAAAGCTTCTCTATAGTTTTTTTAAGGCACTATTTATTCTTTACCATTGGTATACAGATTTCTCCTCCAAAAGTATTAACCTTTAGCAATGTTCAATTGATGTTCTAACAGCATCTTGGAAAAACTTTCAAAGTTTATTCTTGTGCTGAGTCTTTTTTCTTGTATTGGAATTCTCTGACTGGAGTTAGCAAAAAAACAAGTATAAACAAAGAGAGAAAATCCTTGCAACACTGGGATGATTGTATAATTAAACCAAGGAAATAAATTACAGTACAGCAAATAATAGAATGCTATTGTGACTGTTTTAAGAAGTTGAGGTGGCAGCATACCTAGTATACTAAAATAATTGAAATGCCATGAAATTATGGAAACTACTCTTAACAAGATTGTATTGGGCTAACAGAGAGAGACAGAGAGCTTCCAAATGAATTTAGAAAGTATGGAAGGAAAGCCAGCACAGTGGTGCATGCCTTTAAGCACAGCCTAGAGCATGGCTGAGACTAGGAAATGCTTGAGTCCGCTGGTTCGAGATTCACCTAGGGCAACATAGCGAGACCTAGTCTCAAAAAATAGCTGGGTGTGGTGGCGCGCACCTGTAATCCTGACTACCTGGAAAGCTGAGCCTGGTGATCACTTGAGTCTGTGGTACCCTGGGCAATGTGAACCTGCGGTTCCCTGGAGAAAATAGCAAGACCTAATCTCAAAAAAAAAAAAAAAAAAAAAACCAACCAAACAAACAAAAATATATATATGGAAAGACATGCAAAAAAAATGTTAATCCCTTTAGGAAGTAAGGTCAGGAAGAAATAGCTCACAAAATTTCTAGTCTATTCTCTTGTTGCAATCATTTGTTTATAATGACCATCACAACAGCTATAAAGGTTTACCACACCTTTCAAGCTCGCTGTAAAAAAATGAAGTTGGTTAATCAGTTGCTAGCTGACATTTTTAAATCCATTTGAATATCCACAACACAGCATTTTTTCCCCTAGAGTACTAGCCAATGCCTGCACAATACTAGGTCTCAGGTATATATAATATCTGCTACAAGGAAACAAACCCATTCTTTTGGATATATGCAAATATGTAAAAGATTCCTTACAACTCAAGCATATTAGAATAGACACTATGTCTAGTGATAATATTAAATAAAATGTTGTCAATGAGGTTAGGAAGAGTCTGCCAGGTGAAATAGAAAAAAAATCTACAGTTTCTCAGAGAAAAAAAACATAACAATTATTCAGTACGAACAGATTAAAGTATAATAAAAAAGGCAGGGAGAAAATCTATCAAGCATATTTTAGTGCCAGTCAATGTGTCAAAAGAAGCAGTAACTGTTTCAGAATACAATAGAGAAATTGAAACAAAAGGAATTTTATCTTGCAAAAAAGTTAAGAGGATGACTCTTGTAAAGCTTGCCTTCAAGTCTAGGGGTGTGAGCAGAAACTGCTGACAAAAGAACAAATCACACTCCATGCATTTTCACTTTCAGTTCTGGTATTTTTACTTTAAAAAACACATTGAATCAAAACAATTTGGAGTTATTGCTTCCTTGTTCTGTGTTTTTCTACTCGCCATTTGAAAAACCATATAGTCAAATTTATCTTCTTCCATTTTGTGATTGAGGTATTTAATCAGACAGGATCACTGGTTACTTCAAAAGAACCTGGAGGGAAAGGAGATGACACATTTCACTTTAAATCACAAATTTAAACATTCTCTATTGTCCAGATCACCAAAAAAAAAAAAAAAAAAAATCACAACCATTTCTTTCCATTATTACAATACTTTATATATTTATTGATGACCTTGGTTGAAAGAAGTATATTCTGACTCTGACTTACAAAATATTTAATGTTCTTATCACTGAAAATTAGTTTAAATCTCTGAGTATATCATATGAGCAACCTTATTTTTCAAATTTACTTGATCTACTCTAAACTCTTGTCTAGGACATAAAGAGTGAAGACATCGGTTTATAGGTACAATATGCTATATTTGATCAAAATGTTGCAGATACCATTTTTTTACTTTATCCCCAAATTGTTATCTAGTTCATTCCATTTAAGTATATTTTCCTAGAAATGAATAGAAATAATTTATATTTTACAAATATCAACCCAATTTTAGAAATATCAATTTCCTCTAGTCAATTTCATCAAATTCTAAAATGCAGAGAATCCCAACACTAGTATTCTGACTCTCCTGTCTGAAGATAGATGTTGATGCAATGGAAATAAAGCTGTTTATTCTAGCAGAGACAAGCACAGAGAATGCAAGTGAAAAGGGGAGAAATACAAAAAAAGAGGGAGAGATTTAAAAAATGCAACACTGGAAAAGCAAACCAGAGGAACTAAATGAGGCAGAAGCACAACCAAAGAAAGAGGAGAAAGGGGAAGAAAAAGACAGAAAGATATGAAACAGAGTGGAACTGATGGGCACACACAGTAACAAGTAAATGGGATTAGACAGAAGATAGCCAATTAAAAAAATCATTTTTACTCTGTAACTTTTTCAAACTATACTTGTTTTGTTATCCCCCAGTACTCCATTTTTTATAAAAAGGTTAACAGTGCATGTTTCTCTTGCAGACTTTTGGAAAATCAGTTTACTGTGAAATACAGTATTTCTCACCATCAGTAAGGCTCATATATTAGCTCTCTTAATAAGTCAATGGGTGGAATCCTTCCACTATATACACACATACACACACACATACACACACATAGTGTAAGTATTTAACCTGATGATTTTATATATATATACATACATAAATATAAATATATGTAAAATCATCAGGTTAAATACTTACACTACATATACATAAATATATATATAAAGTCATCAGTTTAAATACACTATATATATATATATATATATAAAATCATCAGGTTAAATATTTACATCAATCAATTATACCTCAAACTGAAAGAAAAAAAAGGTTCACCTATAACAATATATGGGAGGAAACACCCCCCCTTTATTAAACATATTTCTGAATTTTTTTCTTCTAAAGTAAGGAATGAGAGCGAACTAATCAAGACAAATTCATCCTAGCACAAGGACCCACAGGCACTTATGATTACACAAATTTCACTTATGAAACGGTATCAGATTGAAAGTACATTCTAAGTTGAAAAAAAACTTACATTTTATAGAGGCAAAATCAAGGAGTTTTAGTTCTGTCTCCATTTTCCCCTCCTCTGGTTCACTTGGTGTATCAGGTTCTCTCTCTCCAATGAGGATCTGTCAGTAGTCATCAATCTGAAGAATTCCTTCTTCTGCTGCCACCTACCAGTTTATTTCTCTGCTGCAGCAGAAGGGCATATAGAAAAAGTTCCTGCTTACTATTCAGATTAAACCAAAAAAAAAAAAACTTTAATATTTTATGTTTTCACATGTGTATCAACTTCCTCATTTTTTCCCAAGCCCTCCCACCCCCTCCAAAAGCCAAAACAACAAAACTCCCAGCCACAGAAAAACAATGTGTGATCATTGGTCATGCTAAGCTGGGGAAACAAAAAAAAATTTTTTTAAAGTGGATCTAGACACTAATCAGTTGCCATCTCAAGGAGCCATATCCTTTCTGATATATTTTCCTTCTTTAACCATCCCTACAACTTTACAAATGAATATATGACTGAAAAAATTTAACAAGGTAGTACACAACTCCTGCAAACCTTAAGTTTAGAGACTACCAAAAAATTGCAGAAGATGCAGCAAGTCTTTCAAAATAATTCTAGAAACTAAGGGTGTTAGGTGCTTTACCTGCTTGAGTTTTCAATGTTCTGGACTGCTTATTGCCCAATGGCTCTGAATACATTAAAACACGAACACATACGCCACCTACATTTAAAATAGGGTAGCATTTGTATGCCCAATTAAGCACTGGGTATTTTTTTTTTTTTTTTTTTTTTTTTTTGCAAATGAGTAACAGATTCATTATGTCCTTTTATAAGGACTGACCACAAAACACACATTTCCTAAAACTATATACGAACAGAGAAGAATTAGGGTGAAAAGAAAAGACAGAGCGACAAATATAATAGCAGTTATAGAACTAGAAATTAACACCACATAAATGTTTTCCATTTGTTAAAACCCTGAGATTTATATTTCCATTTTGTTTGTCTCTGGAGTCTAGGATGCAAATTGTCTGTATTAGCTAATAAAGACTAGTACTCATTAATGAACTAGTAAATAATATCAATGGCTTGTGTTTGCTCCACCCTCCCACTTCTTTTATCCCTCCCCAAAATATGTAGTTTTGCCAACTTAAAAAATAAAACAAACGCTGACAAAACACCAAAGGTTAGTTAACAGTGGCACTGCAGTGACATTTTTTTCTACTTGCTCATTCCTTCCCCCATCTCAAACCCCACCCTTTGACCTCTGTATATGGGATGAGCCTGAGCAGGAGAGTTGGTGATGTCTGGACTGCGCCGTTCCCACGGATGCTCCTAGAGGCCTGCTGTGCTTCTGGGAACTGGGGCACAGGGATGTCTGTCTGACTGAAACCTAAAACAACAACAATTCACCCCACCCCTCATGTTCCCAATCCCCACAAAAGCAGCCAGATATATATGCTACATATGGCCCCTCCAATAAATCTGAATACAGTAAAATCTGAAAGCAGATCATTCTTAACAAGTAAGTGATTGTAATGGGGCAGCATTAAATTCTGCATGTTCCATACAATCATAGAGTCCACATAGTCTAATGCTGGACAGTCTTATTAGCAAAAGAACAAAGTTCTCCTAAACTTCTATACATCATAAACTCCTGCGGGAGTGTAACTGAGATTCCTTTGCTAGAAATTCTTAGTTCAAATCAATGGGAAGATATTTTTAAGACGTTCTGTGATTTATCCCTTTTCATTGGTGACATACATAAAGTGTGACTGTCCCTATTTATGACTGAACCTAAGCACAAAACAGCTTAATGATTTCATGCCTTCAGTTGTAGAAAGGGCACTGCAGGTTAGTATTTCCTTTTCACTAACCAGCAATTTACTGGATAAACACCTAAAGTCACAGAATTATACAGAAATATATTTTGTAAAGGTCCTGACAACTTTCACTAAAACCTTACTGGAAAGAAGATAATCTTGCAAAATGGTAAAAACTAATGTTACAGGTAAAACTTTAGGAAGTATAGGAAAAAAGAAGACAGGGTAGGTCTATGGGATAGAGGAGGGAAGTGTCTATGAATTAACAGGCTATTAAAAATGGATAAGGCATATTCTTGCCCCTATCACTGACTAAAGTTGTTTTATGGCCTTGGTTATCTGGTTAACCATCTTGTGCTTCAGAAATGCTCCCCAATCTATTTAAATCTATGATTACTGAATGTTAAAACCATCATTTTATGATAATTTCAAACTGCCTACAATATCTTTTTACTAGAACTAGTATCTCAGGAATGCTAAAATGAGTAGCTCTGAAATCACTGTTCCTAAAATAAATTCATTCCCTTTCATTTTTATAATGATGCCATAGAAAAAGCACTAAAATCAACTGGATGTTGTGAAGTGTTTTCACCATATATATATATATATATATATATAACCTAGTAGTACCTAATTTTACCTTCGCAAAATCTAATTTTCCATACCTGTCAATTCCTAATTGATGTCTTTATACTGTGAGCTCAGTGTGTATTCGGAACACCAACCCCTGAAAAAGCTTAAGCCAGAGGAGCACAATGGAAGAAACAAACAAACCCAAAACAAAAACAAAGCCAAAAAAGTCACACTCTGAAATACTTCATTATAGACATATATGCAAGAAATGGAATTATCTAAATGGCCTAAGTAAATTCCCAAAGAAATTCCTGAGTTCATCCCAACCACTCCAAATTCTACCCCCCAAAGTTTTTTTTAATCAAAGCATTTGCTGGATATATTTATGCATTATTTTTAAAATGAGTTATAAACCCACAGTGCCTTCAAAGCACAAATAGAAAATGTTTGAAAAAGAAAGTAAAGTTAGCCTTTTGATGAAAAGGAGAGTCAAATTACCTGCAGGCAGGCTGGGGTTGTGCCTGAATCCAAACCGCTGCCATTTACCACTCAATATACAGCTGCATTATTGGGGGGAGGGGAGTTTAGAAGGGCACTGACCCCGAAAGTTCTCAATACTTCTCACTCATCAGCAGGAAGGGGGAAGAAGGAAAGTTTTTTCTCTGGGTATTTTTTTGTTTGTTTGTTTTGGTATTTTGGCTCCTGAAAAGGCTGGCAAAGAACAGTAACAGTGCAAGCAGTTAGAATATTTCTTTCAAAACAATTTAAAAAATGCAAAACATTAAGGAATTTAAAACAACAAATTTTGTTAATATAGAATTTTTCACTAGAGTTAGGCAGCCACCCCAAAACAGCATGGCAAGGGACATTGGTATAAAGGAAATAAAATACCACACAAAAAATCCAAACAAAACTAAAAACATTTCAAACTAAACCTGGAAGACTAGAAGATTCCAACAGCAGTTTTCTGTCCACTACTGAAACATTCCAAAATCCAAGCTTCAAAGGCGCCTAAATGTATCTTAAATAAAACTTTGCTTTTTTTTTTTTTTAAGAAAAAAAAGAAAGAAAGCAGTGAACCTGGTTATAAATCCTGCAATATATTACATTTTAAAATATCCTACAACAAAAACAAATTTTAAATGAAATTAAACAAACAAACAAACAAATAAAAACAGTAGCAGCAGAGGTTACCTGTCTGAGCACCTACATTTTCTTAGGAGGGGATCGTGTCTCACCAGCCATATGGCCCATAAACCTTCTCAAAAAGAGTGAGCCAGGAGAAAAATGTAACACAAGATTTGATTTCACAATGTCTCTAAGCTCCCCAGGCCCCAAACTAGGGGTTCAATGAATGAAGAGAATTTGCTTTTCCATTATTTTCTTCTTGAGAAAAAGAAGATGATTTTTAAGTCAGTAACTTCTTGAAACAAGTTGGTGCCTTCTCAAAAGTCTGATAAAGGGCTTGATCAAAGTCTCTTGATGAATTTTTCTAATGTTCCAGAGAATTTTCTTATTGATAGCATATACAGAAAGATTTCAAAGTTCAGTGGAGTAAAAGTCAGCAGAAATAACCCATCAATTATAGAAACCAAAAAAAAAGAGGAAAAAAGCTATTAAAAATTTTAAATGAAATCATTTGGTGTATGTATGCAGTGTGTGAAAGAGTGAGAGCTCAAGGGCAACATAAAAAGAATCATAAAGGATTAGTTTTAAAATACAATATAAATTACAACTTTTACAATACACAACAATTTTACATTCATATTTTGGCATGATAATTATTATACATATTTGATAAAACACTTAAACCTCTGAGATTATACAAAAATCATTAAACATTAATGAAAATATATTTAGTTTTTCACTTAAATATGTGACCTGTTTTGTTTTAATTCCTCCAGAGTAATTTGTTCATATTCTTTAAAGCTAATTTTTTTAGGGAATTCAAGAAGATTTTCATATTCTAAAGTCTAAGATGACCATTTTTGCCCTTTTACTATAATAATATATGAGTGTACAATTCAGAAATAGGTTGGTAACACTATGTTTTTAAGAAATGTAAATGCAGAAAAGATGAATCAATACTAAATAAACTAAAGGTGAAACAGCTTCAGAATTTCTTACAAAACAGTTAGCTGATTTGGTAAATTTTTTTTAGAAGACTGACTACATTTTTCCTGACATCTTACCCATCCAACACAAACCTCGAGTTTTTCATCAAAAAAGAGAGGGTATTCTATTTATGTTTTAAAACTCATAAATCTATATACATGTGATATACTATTCAAAGTATATATATCATACTTTGTGTGTCAACCAGGTGGTCTCTACATGAACATATGATTTACTTCCATCTTCCTCATTTGTTTCCCTATCCCAAACTGTACGTATCCTTCGAAGTATGGTAACTCAGTTAAAGAAGTACCAAGTATTTCTTTGTGTTAATAAATAGAGGGACTTATATGTATGTGAGTCCCATGATGACCCTTTAGAAAGTCAAACTGCTTTAGATGCAATTAGAATGTCCTAAAATAAATTAGAAACTCCTCTTACATATCTTTATCTGAGTGAAATGAGACACTACACAGATTAGAGGTACTATTCTATTTGCCAACAATCAACCTTTAACTCAATTTTAATATTATTTAATGCTATGGAAAAAAACAAATTTTATTACATTCCTTTTTAAAATAAGGGAAAACTGTACAGTGAGCATGATCAAACCTCTGTAAAAGCTGGTTAATACTGATGTTTTATTATTGCCTTGAAGTCTCTCTAGTAGTGTCCAAGAAATTATGTTTAAGGTCCATCTGAAGGAAAAAAGCACTGGAGAGGCAAGAAAGGACTTGGGTAAAGCTTCAGAGGATTGTAGGGAGATGGAACTTGCTGTTTAAAAAATTACGTTGAGCTCTGCAGCATCTCCATTTCTCAACACCTTCCAAACCCATGAGTAGAATAGTTTTAGCCATATTTTAAAGGCTCATGTTATATGCAGTTTTGGGACTTTTATAAATTCAGAAAGTAAAGGAATATAGAGTGGAGAGTATTGAAGGCTTCAGAGTAGGGCTGTTAAGAGACTCAATACTGCTAAATAATTCCCCAAACAAAAATGCCCTGTCTACCCCACCCCAAAAACCTATGTGTAAAGAGAAAATGCAAGCCAGAAGCATTGGAAAAATGTAGCCTTGAATAAATCATACACTGAACAATCTAGACCAAAGAAAAAACTGAACAACACACACACACACACACACACACACACACACAAAGACCTAACAACATCTATTCTCCTTATGTGAGTACCTCTAGCCCCAATAGAATATAGTTATAAAAACTGAAAAACTTGTGTTTCCCATCATGCTCCATATTCTAGAATCTATCCTTTTCGATTGATTGGTGTAAACAAAAAGCAAAACACATACACATGCATGCGTGCACACACACACACACAAAATGTACTCCCTCGTAAAATGTGAAAATGCAAATATATAGCGCTGGTATTTAGCAATCACTTCAGCTTATAGGCCCTTGATTTGCCCCACCCCAAAAATATTTTCTTGGCCTCATTCTTTAAATATCCAGTCACCAAAAGAAAAAAGGAAAAAATAAAAGGCTCTAAATGCACATGTTTCAAGTCAGTGTCTTGTTAACAAAAAGGTATCATTTTCTTCACTTTGGCCATTGTTAAATATGCAGGCATAGATCAGGGAATGTTAGACTAGCATGTATTTAAAAAAAAAAAAAGCAACATTAACAGCATATATCTTTCAAAAGGACTAAAACACTAACAAATACAAGTCAATGTACATATTTTAAACTAGTGTAATTTTATCTACATTGGAATAAATGTTATTTTGTGTACCAGACATTGCAATACTGTTCATTTCCCCTTTATCATGCAAACATGCCAATTTTATCAATAAAAAAGACTTTCTTGGTCATTTTCATGTTGACCTCCCACCCAAGTAAGGGCAAAAACAAAAATAAGAACTCCTCTTCAAGATTTCATATGCTATAACATAAAGTCCCTAGTGAGGTAATAACAGAATTTTCAGATTTTATAAAAAAGAATTCCTGTATTTCAGGTAGATGTTTGCAACACAATGTGAAATCATGTTACACTGAAATGTAAACCAACTATTCAAAAATAAAAGGGATTATTAAAAAAAAAAAAATCTATGTTCTTCACGGCTTGAGAGCATACATATTTTGAATAATTTAAAAGGGTAACTAGGAGAATCTGACATCTCTTGTGCCTCTTTATCCATGGGATTTGTAAAGAAAGTCAGTTAACATCTTAATAGCAGAGGTCTTGGCTACTGTCCCCTCCTCTTTAACTAATCATATTTAATTTTCTCTCATCTTCCTGAGCATTTTTCATGAACAGCATTGCAAGTTGGTTTTTAAAAAGGGGGGGAGGGGAAGGGAGAGAAAGAAAAGAAAGAAAAAGAAAGGAAGTTTTACAAGGGTTTTGTTGGTTAATTATTTACCAGTGGAGTCACTCCACCAGGAGTTTGATTTCATTGGCTATCAGTTGGTTCATGTTGAATAGCCCCCCTGGGAGCTTGGTGAGCAGCTCTCGCTCGGTGCTTTCAGGGTCGCTGTCAACAGAGCTGGAGCTTGCGCTCATGTTGTCAACAGCAGTGCTGGCTGGGGGCCCCAGCTCCGGCTCACTAGTCTCACTGGCCGTGGACACCACAGAGAGCAGGGACATACGCCGAGTGAGCCGGCCAGAGGGCAGAAGGGAGGCGGCATAGTCCGCTATGATACCAGCTACATCTAGATTACAAGCCTTATCAAAGGCGATGAAACCTACATTTGCATTTGCCTCGCAGACACAGAAGGAGCCGTCATCTTTCATCAACAGGTCTATGCCACACACATCCATGCCCAGGATGTTAGACACCTGGATAGCTAGCTGCTTCCCTTGTTCACTCAATGAGCACATCATCCCCACACCACCTGGAAAAAGAAATAACATGAATTACCAAAATGATAAAATTTTTGGAATAAAACTAAAGGTAGCAGCATTAAAGGCTTACCTCTTCTAAGTAAGTAGTAAAACTGCAGGTACTGTTCGAGTAAGAAGTTAGGGCTTTGAGATCAACGTTTGCTATATTAAGGAACTGAGTATTCCACCCCACTCTCTTCAACTGATGACTTAATACTTTTTTCAGAATGTTTTTCTGATGAAGATACTAAACTTTCTTACTTATAGTAAGTCTATCTTACTTGCAATTATATGGACTAACTATGAAAAACTTACATAGATACATAAAACCACTTTGTTACATTTGATAAAAAGATTAACACTGTCAATTCTTTTTAAAATAATGGAGATGTCTAAAAGAGACAGAGGATACAATGTAATCTTGGAACATGGTGAACTGAATGTGGCTCTCTTACTGTGTGGTACCCTCTCAAATCTATCTGCAATTTCTAAGCTAAATAATTCTGGGGCTTAAGGTAATTGAGAGTGGATATGGATGAAGTCTTTGGGCTTTACTGATATCCAAAAGAAAGGTATTAGGAGATTTCCTCACTTGGACAATAGTTTCAGGAATCTCTGAGATAGGACTAGAAAGCAAAGAATATTGAAAACAGTTTGGCTCTTGAACTCTGTTCATTCACTGCAGTTAAGTCAGCATCACTGTGAGTATAACTTGATGCCTCCCACTCCAAAGAAAACAAAAAGAGCTGCACAGGTTGAGTTGAGTTCACCTTACTACTAAGGCTAGACGAATAAGGGAGTCCAAGATACAGGGATATTTAACTACTTCAGGAGTGGACTGGTATGCTCACTTTTTCTTTTCTTTCTTCTTTCTATTTTTTTTTTTTTTTTGGTTTTACTTAAACTAAAAATTAAAATAAGTCTGCCGGTAGAATCAGCTTACTAAAATTCAGTTTTAACTGACCAAGATAAGACACATATCTAAACATGGTAAAATGCTTGTGCTCTACCAATTTTTTCTAAAATAAGAAACAACTCTAAAAGAATGAATATCTACCCCATTTCCCCAAAACCAGAGAAGTGGACATTCAATTGCAACAACCTACTCTAAAAGGCTATATAACTGAAACTAGATTTTTACTAAGAATCCTATCTTACTTATACTCTCTTTTTTTTGAGACTAGGTTTCGCTATTTTTCCCTGTGGAACTGCAGGCTCACGTTGCCTGGGGAACCACAGACTCAAGCAATCCCCAGCCTCAGCTTCCCAGGTAGCTGGAATTACAGGAGCACGCCACCATGCCCAGATAATTTTTTTGGAACTAGGTCTCACTACGGGCTCCAGGTGGGACTCAAACCACGATCCCTAGTCCCGGCTGCTTTATAGGCTGAAGCTTACAGGCACGAGCCACCATGCCCGGCCTCTGTATTACTCTCCTTTCAAAAAGAAAGACTATGTGACCATATCAATCACTCACATACCCACCTAAGGAAGAAAATTAATCCAAAAATGTCATACTAAAGACAAGGGGTTCTATTAGATATTGAGGAATAATGCCAGGGAAGTTAAGATTGATATTCATACAGGGAAAAGTCTAACAAGGCTCTGAAATAAGCCCATGCAAAGATGGAAATCAATGTGTAAAAAAAGACAGCATGGCAAATGACTAATAAACAGTAAGTCAATAAATAGTGCTGGGATAACCATTTATTCATTTGGGAAAAGGAAAAAAGGATGTCTATCTCCCACTGCACAATATTACTTTCAGGTAAAGACGTATATATGATAAGCAAAACCTGACAAATTTTGAGGAGTCTAGATATACAAAGAACAGGATATGACCATAGTTCTTCAATAAAAAACTAAACAGAATGTACAAGGATGAATATACTCGATATTCAATTGAAAATACCACTGGACAGTATTTAAAGCTATGAACTAGGTAATTTTACTAAGAAAGTGAAATTAATATAGAAAATCTAGACTAAACTGTATCTTCTATGTTTTATGTATCTTTTATGAATAAGGTATGTCAACAGTAAGAGGGCTCAGAAAATTACATTTAAATAAATTAAAAAAAAAACAATGCCATTGAACCAATGAGTAAAATAGGTTGGTTAGACACAGATTAAAGGAGTTACAAGTATATGCAAAATAAGTATATCACAAAAGAAGTCAAAAACTTAACTCTATTCAGATATTTCATGTATGTGTGAATTGGGTTACTCATTGTGCCTGGATGAAAGCAAATTCATGATTCAGAGAAAACCAATTTCATTAATAAAATAAATAACTCAAAAGTACATTATTTTGATGGTAAGCCTAATTAATCATCCTAAATGAAAAAGATAGTAAAGCTTTTCAATTTATTAAGTAAAAGACAAGTAGTTATACATGAATACTCCACAAAACAAGTTGTAATATTACAAACTAAGAAGTATGCCTGCATTGTTTTTACCTAGTGAGCAGTTGCTCTGCATCCTCCCATCTGTTGAACAACGTAACATGGTGCCAACCACACGGCCTCCTACAACAATGACACGGACATCTCGTCCATGAGACTCTTTAACATACTTCTGGAACAGGTATGGCGCTTCATGACGAATAAGATGGCTTAGATCAGCCAAGTGGTGCTTATCTCGGGCCAAGAATACAGCTTTGCCTGTAATTGTAACAAGAATTTTATATTTATATATATTTATATATATTTATATAGTCATTAAGCTGCAGACAGTTGGCATCCCCAACATTTTCTCGCATACCAATTTGTTCTTTCAGAACCATTTATTTTTTAACAAGAGTAATATAGCTATGGTCATTTTAAGACAATGCAAAAATGTATTAAGACCAAGTTATTATCTACTTCTTCCACTCCCACAATCCCCAGACTTATAGTAATCTAAAATTTATTTCATAGTGCATGCATGTTGTGAGGTAGAGGATCTATACATCTATATATTTCCACTTACCAATAATGTCAGACTACCTTACTGGCAACACATACCCTCTGAGTTAAAACATGTAACTTAGGTATTATAATACGTAATATACTATATATACTTATAAAATAAAACAGCCATATATTACTGTATACTTTTATTTCTTTTTCTTTTTTTTTTTTTAGACCTAGTCTGCAGACTCAAGCAATCCTGCAGACTCAAGCAGAATGCAGACTCAAGCAATCCACAGCCTCAGCCTCTCAGGTAGCTGGGATTATAGGTGCCTACCACCGTGCCCAGCTGCTTTTTCAAGACCAGGTCTCACTATGTTGCCCAGGGTAGTCCTAAACCCGAGAAACTCAAGCAATCCCAGGCCTCTTGCCTCCCACTTGGACTACAGGCACACTCCACCATGCCCAGCTACTTTTACTTTTGAATTCTAGTACCTATTCCATTGCACTGCTTATCTACATTTTTGCCAACGTGTCTATTTTGAGTAATGGTTTAAGTGCTCTGACATTCTTCTTATCAAGAAGAGTTCTATGCTATACCATCAAATATAGAAAGGTTTATGGTTGTTCAACAAGCAAATAAAGAGGAAACAATTCTATTTGACTTCTGAAGGGAGGTCATAAGAAACCATGCAGCTTCTTTGTTCATTAGAGCATTCAGGGTAGATAGCCTAAGACTCCTTGGCTGCCATAATGTAGAAGCCTAGTATTAACTACGCAGTTAGCAGTCTCACCTGAAACCTGAACTAGCTATCCCTGTATGTCAAAGCACTAAACCCTGAGATGCACTTGGGTTTAGAAATCATTTTATGCTTCAAGAAATCCTCCTTAATCTAGTCCCTGAGGTATTAGTCAGTAAATGAGATGGTATGATACACTATCTTTAAAGCTTCATAGTTCTGTCTTAATCATTAAATCTTTAAACTATACAAACTGAGGTGGGGGGTGTGGTAGGGTGAGTGAGGGTGGAGTAAGTGATCTATATAGTTCTTGCACTGTTGAAGAGGACGATAAAGATAATAACTTCAGACTCAATCTCAATTGAACATGCATCTTAAAAATCTCTAGAATAATCACTAAATGACCAGAAATAACTTCCAGTAAACTTGAACAACTGATATTAACCTTCTAAGTTCTGGTATCATGTACCTAACAATTTCCTTCCAATTATTTTTCAGATGTCCTATTTCAAAAATGAAAAATCTCAACTGAAAACAAGACTATTATCCTGTTAATAGCTATGAGCAAATAGAAGGGTAAGAACTGTTGCTTTGAATTAAGGGGGAAACATCTATTTTGTATAATCATCCCTATTAATTCGAGTAATTTCAAAATTATATACTGTAGCAATAATGCATACACACCACGATGACCCCGTGTATTCTTCACTACCATTGGAAACTCCAGTACTTCTGCTTCATCAATCATTTTAGCAAAATTTTCATGACCACCTGGTTTGAGCAAAAAAAGAAAGAAAGAAGGAAAGAAATTTATTAACATCAAGAGAGATGCTACAAGCTAAATTTCTTCAACTTTACAGAGAGCAACTAGGGGAGATAGAAAGTAAAAACCTAGTGGTTAAATTCTGCTTTTCTTGAATAAATAAAGATTGAAAGTACAGTTAAATTATCAGTTAAATTTTAAGCTGGACAACTAAAATAAAGTTCATCAATTTCAAGCCTTTTTTCATAATTTTACCCTTAATTCTTCTTCATGGAAATATGCCCCAAGATTTACTTTATGCAAATGAGTTGTTTGGATTAAGAAACAAAAGATTAAGTCAGTTGAGAAAAGTCTAAGTCTCTTACCACTATCATTTTCTCCTTTACTACCACTCCTTTCTTTCTCTCCAATATTAATCTCCATTATTAATCAAAGTTCTTTTATGGCTAAATCTTGTTTTTTATTATAGTCACTGCTCCCAAACTAATGACAATGTAGTAAGAGTAGAGCAAATAATGGATTATACCAGGAAAAAGTTAATTAGTAATTGATATCATACACTTGTATCTTAGAGAAATTAAAAAGATTCAGTCTCCAAATTTCAAATCTTCAGCATTAGGAGCATATGCAGTATCTTTTATTTTGGTTAACCCTTTTCTCCTTGTTAGACTCTTACAATCAGAATTAAAGATCCACATAAGATATAATTAAGTTCAACATATCAGAAGTGTCAGGAAGACACAATTCCCAAACTGTTATTTCTAATTTTACTATTGCTAAAGATAGTAGTTATATCTACACATGCTCTAAAGACTTGGTTAAAGCAGTAAAAATAAGAAAAGCATGGAGATTTACTTTTGAAGCTTTAGTTAACTCTCCTTGCATTCTACTGGACATCTGAGAAATACCTTTTTATAAATTCATTTAGAGAAAGTCTGATGGTTTTCAAATCAGATGAACTGGAAAAGCAGGAAATATATTAATATAATGTTGCTTGCAGCAGTGCTACTTAAAGTGTGATCCAATATCTTGTATGTATTTGTGACTTCTTTGCTATTGATATGTAATTATCCATACATAAAAAGAATAAATAAACACAGAGGCTTTTAAAGCAACTTGCCCTACTGTGCTACACTTATTGAACTTTTTAGAAATAGTAAAACACAGTAGATTAGTCCTGAGAGAAAAAAGTTACAGTTTTAGAAGTACTAGTTTAAAATATACCTAGCATAGTATCATTTCTTTAAAAAAAAAAAAAAGGAAAACAAAGTATTATGAGCATAATAATAAAGATGAGAAATTAAGCAAAGATGTCATCAAATTCTACTTTTATCTCAGGGTTATCTAACTAAGGCCTGTGGGACAGATTTGGCCAATATCTTCTTCTGTAACATCAGAACAAAGCCATACTCACTTGTTATCTACATATCTACAGCAGCTTTCACACTGCAAGAGTACTAAGGGTCATCAAAATGTACAATCTGGGAGGTCCAAATTATTTGCTCACTGAATCTTCACAGAAAAGTTTGTTAAATCCATACTTCCCATATCATGGAAATCTTAAGACAGATTCATAATAGTCACATTTATTTTGCTAAAACTAAAAGTCATTTTCACAACTAGTTCTTTCAAAAATCTCCTTATACTACATCATAACCTTGTTAATTTTAGCATATCTTTCAAAATTACTAGTGTTGTAAAAAACTCAGGCTATCTATTATTAGTGAATTTACCATAAGAGAAAGTATCTGGAAGAGGAACACCATGGCCAGCCAGCTCTTGAAATGTCCAGAATTTATTAACACAATTCAGGATGGCTTGAGGTCGGTTCATCAACCGACATCCCATTTTCTCTAGATGGCGCAAAACAGTGATGTCACTATCACTCTGCACCCAAGGGGTTGGTACTCTCACTACCACCACCTGAGGGTAGGCAGTAATTAGTTCTCCATTGATCCGTAGACCTGAAACATATTGGAATAAAATCAAACTTTTAAAAGGGAAAGATAAAATGAAGGAATAGAAAACATTATAGGTTGAGTCACAAAACTAAGTATACTATTTTCTAAACATCTGATTGGGACAGACATTTCTCTTTAATTAATTACTTTGTATGAAAAAGTGGTTAAATGTTTTGTTTGTTTTTTAAGGATGCTTGCACATCCTCAGTAGTTTTAAATCTGGTATGGCATTCTGTATCTCCTTCTAGCAAGTCAACATAAACCACTTCTAGCAAGCCAACGTATCCTTGACAAGTTTCCTGCCAGGCAGAGGCTCAATGCTAACAATCTTCACAATCACCCCACTTGTGAACTGTGGTCCTGCTGCGCTGATCTTTTGGGGGACAGACTCCTCACTGTCTGCTGTTCTCTCACGTGTCATGCCAGCCTTCTTAGGTTCTCCGTGATCTGTTTCCATTTCTGATTCCAATTTTATTTGGGATATTGTTTTCTTTAAATAACCCGTGCTGACTTTTTGTAGAGTTAAATACTCTTTTTTTCAAATCCATCCATTCACTCACTCAAGTAATTTCCAGAGTCTTAAGTTTATCTAGCTAACTTGTAAAGATGAATTATCATTACCCCAAGATTCAGATTAAGTATTTTAAATATGCCAATCAAATTCTTGAGTATACTTCAAATATTTGAAGTTTTGAAATAGGCAATTAACTCAAAAGTGGTTAAATGCTAAGCTACAAGTCAATAAATTTAAATACTACATAACCACTGAAAAAAGAATGTCATTGGGGTCCAGTAAGATGGCTGTAGAGTGAAGATTCATGGCTCATCTTCATCAGATATGCATCTAAGATGAGGCCAATATAATCAGAAATAATGGAGCTAAGAAACAGTGTAACTGATGTTAAAAAAAAAAGATGTGTAAAAAGAGAGAAAGATTAAGGACTTTAATAATAGATGAACAAAAGGTAAAGAGAAAATTAATGCACTAAAGAATAAATGAATAGAACATTATAGAATTTTTTTTTAAAAAAGAGAAAGTGGTGTCAGAGTCCTCTGGTACAACTTAAAGGGAACATCCATAGCATGGGAGTCTTGCAAGAGAAAGGTACACCAGCCTGTCAGTGGATCTTTTCAATGGAAATCTTGCAAGCACAAAGAGACTGAAATCACTTAAAGAAAAAACTTGTAGCCCAGAATTCTTCCTACAATATGATTAACATTCAAGACAGAAGGGAGAACAAAGTATGGGGTTTTCTTTCACCTAGATTTCCAGAGGATTTTTCAGGATCTTTGTAATTTTTAAAATTTATAGACTTTCAAGAATTTTCAGCAAAAGTTTCAAGTGAAGATGCTGTACACAATTAAAAATACACAGTCTCTGTCAAAAATAGGTTTTCAAAGACAAATGGGGAAAGACAAAAACAGTAGATTGTATGATGGAATAATTGACAATAACTGATACTAAAAACTTATGAATCCATAATGATTATGATTTTGATTATGGATAAAGAGGAACAAAGTCTCAATTGCTACCATCAGTGGGATTACAACATGTCCTTGGTAAATAAAGTGGAAAAATTGTATTTATCCCAATATCTCAGGACAAACTACAGTTTATCAGTAGGAAAAGCTGTTTTTTATAGAAGAGTGTCACCTAATACAGAAGGAGCAGCAAAATAATAAAACTATTTCGCAAATTTTGATGAAATGAGTGACTCTAGCAAAGATCATCAACATACCGAAGATATGAAAGGTCAATAGAATATTTGTACAGTGCCAAATACTACTTGCTAAGCCAAAGTTGAAAATCATTTTTGTCTATCTTTCCCAGCTGTCTAACCCATCAGTGAAAGTGGAACAGCCATTTGTGACTCAATGAATTTGTGACTAGATGAAAATGAAGCATCTGAGCCATCAACTATAACTGTTTTCACATGAAAACTATCAAGAACTTGAGATGATAAAGGTAACTGTTCTTATTACTTCAAAAATCTGTGTCAGCGAAGAATTAAAAATTGTCCTGGAAGGCCAGACACGGTGGCGTATTTATTTGTTTGTTTATTTATTTATTCCAGCTGACACATTTATTAGCATAAAACATAAGCACCATATCTCCTCCCCAACTCTAGGAATTCACAGCCAGAAGTTCCAGGCCCCATTTCTGAAACAACTCTCAGGCCTTGAAACAACTCTCAGCTTGGTTTGACCCCAAGGCTGTGAGCTACTGAATCTTCTGGCTCATCATCTCCATGACAGTCTGTTTCATGGCATGCTTCTCCTGTAAAGCTAGCTAGATTTTTTTCCAATTGCTTGGTCAGGAAGTCTATCTTCCTCTAGAAGAAGTCCTTGGCACCCTCAGCTGTCTTCTCTACATAGTAGCCAGTTCCTACATCAATGAGCACATGATCCATATCATGTAGCTTCCCAGGAACATACATAGAACTTGTCAGTGGGATGAGTAATTCTTTCCCCTCGATGTTCTTGTTCAGCACATTCAGACAGCCCTTGGCTTCCACATACTTGATCTGTACCACCGTGAGCTGGGCAATGGATGTGGACAAGAACTCTACTTCCTGGTCCAGCTGGTTCTTGAGCATTTTTAGTTGCAGCAGGTTCAGTTCGGGGATGTTAACTGACTGCGCCATGTTGGGAAGGAGCTGGAGTGTGCCTTTAATCGCAGCCTATTGAGCGAGGCGGGAAAACGAATTGCTTGAGTCCACAGGTTCGAGACCCACCCAGGCAACATAGGGAGACCCAGTCCCAAAAAATTGCAGGATGTGGTGGTGTGCGCCTGTAATCCCAGTTACTTGGGAAAATGAGGCTGGGGATCACTTGAGCCTGTGGTAACCTGGGCAATGTGAACCTGTGGTTTCCCAGGCAAAAACAGTGAGACCTACTCTCAAAAAAAAAAAAAAATTGTCCTGGAGTTAAAAGATTAAGCAGACAGTACATCCAAATACAATGCACGAGTTGTCTTACCAGAACCTGATTTTCAGAACCAAGTGAAAATCTTATTCTAGAGTACATATTAGATGACATTAAGCATTACTCATTTTCTTAGGTATGCTAACTGATATTAAAGTAGATGGGACAAACACAATGAATGGTACAGGATTATATTTGGATAAAGATGCTGAAGCATTTTAGAGGTGAAGGGATGTGCAGATGGTTACTAACAATGCCAAACACAAAATAAACCAAAACCAAAACAAAACAAAAACAAAAACCCACTCACCCACTCAAAAGACTGGTTAAGAAGTGATACAGGGTAGGGGGTGCAGATGTAAAGGGTACAATATAACCACACAAACATGACCAATATTGAATGATAAATACAAAATAAAATGTATTTTAAAAAGAACTGACATCAACTACAAAAAAATTAAGAATTCATTTTTCTAATATATATGTCTTTATTCCTTTATACACTGTATTTACTACCAAAATAAATCTCTAATAAATATCCTCAGTTATCCTTCCAACTTGTTTCCAAGTCTTAAGCTATGAGGTAGAAACAAAATTTTTTTTCTTCAAAGATTATTCTTTTTGGAATGACAAAAAAACCAATAAAATTTCTTTCCCAACTCCCTCATTTGCATTACAGAAAGAAACAAAAGGAAGACTCTAACATTGTACCTCATTATCACAAGCTCTGCCGCATTGCAGCTGACAGTCATATGTTTAAAGAAAAGAGAGAGAAGAAAGGAAAAAAGAGGTGAGGAAAATAGAAAGCAAGCAAACAAGCAATTGGATTATGGCTGTCCATTTTAAAAGAACCTTTTTTGAAGGTAATGACTAGCTAGCTTTTGTAAAAATAGTTAGAAAATGTAGTCAAAATAACCTACCATCCCCCAAATTGGTCAATGAGGGAAAGACATTGTAAAGCTAAGAAATGTGATGCCACTAAAAGTCAGCTCATATCTTTATAAATACTAACATTCAAGTTCTACATCTATAACTTTTCTATATCTAGATAGTTAAATAAAAAAGGTTCAGAAATTGAAAAACAAAAAGCTAAAAACAACGTACCAAAAGGGGCTCATTTATCCCCTCACTCCTTTATTCATTCAAAACATTTCCTAAGCATCTACTTTAAGAAACAGTAAGTTGAGAAAAATCCTAACCCCACACAAAAAGTTTTCAGGAAGATAACAAGGGGAATGCATATAAAGAACAAATAAGTTACTTCTGCCTAGTGCTTAGTAACTGGTGGTAGCTATGCCTTGGTGTGGTGAAGCAAAGTAAGCATGTGACTATCAGTAACAATACAGCTTGGAAAGCTCTTTCCTTTTGTTCTAAATCCTTCATCAGATTTACCTGGTTTATTTAATATTTGATGAATAAGAACACAGTATAAGAAGGAAACAATTTTTATCTTACTAATTCAGCATAAATGTTTTTCTCATTACTATTAATGTTTTGGACATCAAAAACTGAAATACTATACCCATATTATATTTTCTTTCCCCATAAATTAATAATTTTACAAAAATGTTGAAAACTGTAGACAGAAAATAGGAAAATGTATAGTTTAAGTCACTGTTAATGAAGCCAATTATAAAAATTCACTGCAGTGTTCCAGCAAGACTCTTGCAGAATAGGGGCGGTTGGGGAGAGACATTTTAAATATAAACAGAACTTCTTTTAAATCTGGAACCTGAATACCCATTATGAAAAAGGGTAAAATTCTTTTTAATAGTGGTTGCCAAAGACAAATTTTTTTATGTAAATTTTTGTATCCAATTTTTGATAATTAAGAATAACTCACACACCTACATGACAGCTATAACTTTCCAAATATAGCTTAAGAAAAATATAGCAAAAGTACGTGTGTGATTATCAGTAACCAAAAATATTAATAAACATAAGTTATGGAATAAGCAAGAACACAAAGGGGAAAAACTGTACCAAACTTAAAATACTCAACATTCCAAAGAGAACTAGAGGGTAAGAACGTAATTAAAGTTTCCTTCAAATCTTTCATTTAGGCCGGGCACGGTGGCTCGTGCCTGTAAGCTTCAGCCTATGAAGCGGCTGGGGCTAGGGATCATGGTTCGAGTCTCACTTGGGGCAACACAGCGAGACCCAGTGCCAAAAAATAGCTGGGCATGGTGGCGCGCACCTGTAATTCCAGCACCTGGGAAGCTGAGGCTGGGTATTGCTTGACTTTGTGGTACCACGGGCAATGGGAAAGCTTGATGTTCCATGGGCAAAAATAGCGAGACCTAGTCTCAAAAACAAAACAAAACAAAACAAAACAAACAAATCTTTCATTTAGGTCCCAAATAGCAAAGGATAATGATGATAACAAAGAGAAAAACAGTGAATAACTCTATAAGGACTCCATAGCTCATTCAAATTCTACTTAAATGTGCAATCTCAGGTTAAGTTTTAAAGTCTTAGGTTTTATTTAAAGTCTCTGCTTCAGGCTTCTCATCGGTAAAACAGGTATAGTAGAAATAATACCTTTGTAGAGTTGTGTTTAACTTCATAAATATTAATAAAAAATGTGTGACCTATAATAAGAATCTAACAGTTTTTAATTATCAAAATCACCTACTCCCCTTTGGCCAATGGGAAACATTGGCCTAGAAACCAGTAAATTCCAAAAAAGTAGGGGTCTCACAAACTTGTTTACAGGTACATCCCTCAACACTACATGGCACACAGCAGATACTCAATTATTACTGACTATTAATTTCTATTTACCAAAATTTTAACTTGTCTCAGTTTTTAAGAGAGAGAGCTGGGAGTTTAATCCCAGGCTTGAGTTTGAAGCTGTACCAGATAGACTGTCGGTAAAAAATACCAGTCAACTTCAAAATACCACCTCAAAGGTAAATTAAATCATCTTAATATCTTAATATCAAAGTATAACAAAGAAAATTAAAAGGAGCAGAAATAAATGAAACACAGTCGGGCATGTGGCACATGCCTATAAGCGGCAGCCTAGGAAGCCGTGGCCAGGGCACCTGGGATTGCGGTTTGAGTCCCGCCGGGGGCACATAGCGAGACCTAGCTCCAAAAAAATACACCTGGGCATGGTGACGCGTGCCTGTAATCCCGGCTACCTGGGAAGCTGAGGCTGGGGAGCACTTGAGTTTGTGGACCCGGGGCAAGGTGAACCTGTAGTTCCACAGGCAAAAATAGCGAGACCTAGTCTCAAAAAACTAAATAAATGAAACACAAAATAAACATAAATAGAAGACCTGCCAAGCTAATAATTGATCCCCAGAAAACTAATAAATATCTTGACTCCCTGGAAAAACTAATCTAGAAAGAAATGACAGCACAAATAAAGCCAAGAATGAAAAGGGGATTTATCCTGCAAACATTAAAGAGACAATGGAATTATTTTATGAACACATCAAAATAATCTGAAAATTTAGGTGAAAGTTTCAAAAAAACAACCTAAAGTCAATCTCACTGATGAACATAAGTGCAAAAATCTTTAACAAAAATAGTAACTTGAGCCCAGCAACATACCACTACTACTACACTTGATTTATTACAAATTACCTTTATTTCCCTAGCTCAATTAGGAAAATAGTTTTCTAAGTTAGTTCTTTGGTGACTCATCACTTGGATACCTCTCAGAGAATAGTCAAATGAAACAACTTTACAACTTCATAAGCACTAAAATATCATTGTGTCATGTCATCAAATAATAACAGTGTCATTTACTCAGTGTTTACCATGTGTCAGTCACTGCACCAGGGCATCTTATATACATCTCAAGTAATCCTGTGAACGTTATAGGGTGGTTTTTACATTTTACTCATACTTTTCAGAGAGAGAATTAACAACAGATTTCATTCCAGTAAGTAAATGACTCAAGACAGTCTGACAACCCATAAAAGGTTCAGTTAAATCAACAGTTCAAACTGGACAAGTACTTTTAACTGGTTCTAAAGCCTGACTTCTTTTCACTGGATTCCCATGTTGCTGTTTCGTAAGCAGCTTGACAGCAGAATTTTTTGAAGGAATATTTGAAGGAATATACTCCACTGGTTAGATTAGAACTAACCCCAAATACGGGGAAAACTCCTGAATTCCTTTATTCATTTTGAGATTTGAGTTTCTCCTTTACTCTTTTAAGTTCTCAATGCTATCAGAAGTCCTTCTAGTCTCCTACTTCCAAAATTTTCAGTTTTTCTATGGCAAATCAATTCCAGATTCCCAGAGCCATATCCTCAACAAGGCTATGGTTTCAAATGAATAACGGCAATTACTAGTTTCACACTACATGTTATGGGTTTATTAGATTCCCTTTCTAGAATAAGAAAGGTAGTTTCCTAATTGCTTTCTATCTAAACTAAGGAACTAACTCTCTGAAAATCTATTTGCAATCAGTTTCCTAGGCTTAATTTTAGTAGTGACTAAGGTTATATGATTCATAAGCAACTAAAATCTCTAGTTAACTTAATCAGGAAAAACAAAACAAAACAAAAAATAACTTAATAAATGGATATAAAATCACACAGAGAGTACTAAGAAAACCAGGCTCAGATAAAAAGTTCAGGGAAACTAGGAAGACTTCTTGGTGTGAAATCTTCTATAATCAAATCAAGGTAACAAATCAAAATGACTAAATTTCTCCAAAAAAAAAAACCATGTGATTTTAGTATTTAAAAAAGAGGGAGATCTAGAATTTTTTTTTTTTTTTGAGACTAGGTCTCGCTATTTTTGCCCGTGGAACCATGGAACCGCAGGCTCTCATTTCCCGGGATACCACAGACTCAGCCTCAGCTTCCCAGGTAGCTGGGATTACAGGCACACGCCACCATGCCCAGCTATTTTTTTGGAACGAGGTCTTGCTACGGGCTCCAGGCGGAACTCGAACCACGATCCCTAGCCCCTGCTGCTTTATAGGCTGAAGCTTACAGGCATAAGCCACTGTGCCCGACCTGAGATCTAGAAATTTTATCCACATTATTATATTTAATTCTCACAATTCTACATTTGGTGGGATGGTCTTGGTTATCTTTAATAACAGCATTTACTGATATTAGACTTTTTTTTTAACATCCCACCACTGTTTCATTCCCCATCATCACCAAGGAAATCATTCCGAGGTGACACTTATAAGGACCTGCCTATTTGTAAGAATATTATATTTCCTAATTTGTCTCCCCTTCAATTATCAATGAAAATAATTTTCACTCAGAAAACTACATGTATATTCATAATGCTCAACATCATATATAACATAAATGTAAAGAAATATATAAAATAGACATTTCCAAGAGCATTTGACCCCCAAATTTGAAACAGTAAAGGCATCAAAAGTATAATTAACCCAATTCCTTCACTTTAATGAACTGCTTTAGAAAGGGACAATTGCTCTGATAAGACAGGTATAGTCACTTGGTGCTGGAGAAGACTTCGTTTAAGTACTTCACTGAAGAATTAACAAAAATGCAGACCGATTTGGTATGCAGAATATGTATAATCAAGGTTCCCTACTACTTTGATAATAGGAAAAGGTGGAGGACTTAAAAGGGGGAAGTATAAGAGATATTTCTTCCTCATGATTGAAGACACTTTGATTCCTCAGATCAGATTATCTGAATTTGATTCCTCAGATCAGATTTTCTTAAGGAAATACACAACTATAGATTCTGATGTCTCAGCATCATAGTCTTAAGAACACAGAAGAAAGCAATTCAACCTGGGTAATTCTTTATCTAATTAAAATAGAAATAATCACAATGTACAGCATATTGGGAAAGGGGACATTAGTACATTTACTGCTGTGGTACTATACACTGTAATCATTTTTTCTTATTTTTGTATAATGTCTTCATCTCTACATAAAGAATACAGGAACTGTTCTTTCTCTCTCTCCCTCGTCCTGCATAACTAACCCTGCTCCCCCACCATGAGATTGCCACAGTGTAAACTTAGTCTACTTGATAGTATCTCTCAGTCCCTTAGATTCTTTTTGCTTTTCTTCACTTTTTCATGTAGTGAACTTCTCATTTCTATTATTGTCCAGAATTTCTTCCTGGTTTGTATGTAAGAAATCTGAGATGAAAATTTCCAAATTTGGTGAATGACATGA
>PVHY01019311.1:0-27618 GCA_004024945.1 Uropsilus gracilis
AAATAAAATAAATAAAATAAAAACAAAATAAACAAAACAAAACAACAAAAAAATTAAATAAAAAAATAAATAAAATAAAAAATAAGTAAAATAAAACAAAATAAAAAAACAAAAAAAACCCCCAAAATAAAAAAATAAAAAAAAAATAAAAAAATAAACAAAACAAAACAACAAACAACAACAACAACAACAACAACAACAACATAAAGCCAGCGCCCGAGCCCACGACGCGCGGCTGTGGCCCTGCCCGGCGCGACGGCCCCGACCTGGGTGACTCAGGACTGGCGTCTCAGGCCGGCCGTTAGGCTCCAAGGACGGCGTCTCACGGGCAGCCGACGCGGCCGGGCAGGGCGGTAATCGCTCCCCGGAGCCGGGGAGGGCGGCCGAGTTCCTGCGCGCAGAGCCCGGGAGGCGCAGAGCCCGGGCGGCGCAGAGCCCGGGCAGCCGGCGGTGACCAGGCCGACTTGCACGAGAGGAGCAGGCGTGGGCGGGCCCGGGCGTGCAGCCCTCGGCCGCTGGGCGGGCCTGGGCCACCCTGGCCGCCGGGCGGGCACAGACCAGGCAGCCCTTTGACCGGCTTCATGGTCCAGGCAAAGGCTTTGCCTGTGCTTGAACGTCTACACCCGCGAGTGGCTGAACCCGCATCCGTCTCTCTCAAGCCGGCGTGGCCGAGGCGCGGCCGGGTGACCCCGCTTCCCTGCTTCCTCCCCGGCCACCGAAGTTCTGGAGTCGCCCCCCCCTCCCCGCCCCCCCTTTTCCTTCCCGGGAGGCGCCTGGAGGGGGCAGCCTGGCCCTTCCCGAGGCCCAGAACGGCGCAGGGGACTTGAGCACCGGGACCGCCCACGGGAGGCTCATCCGTGACCCGCAGCGCAGCTCACAGGGTTCAGTCACGGGGGCCCCGAGAGGCCCCCTCGGTGTCAGCGCGTCCCCGGGGGCCCACGCAGGCAGCGGAAGGGAAGCTGCACAGCCCCCCCCTCCCCCCCCCACCCCGTGAGCCCCGCGGGAACAGGCTCCAGCCCACGGAGGATGCTCAAGGTCCGCAGAGTCTGGAGCGCCTGTGAGAGGCTGCCTCCGAACGTGAGCCATGACCACAGGAACCTGCAAGTCCAGAAGGGGCCCCGAGGACGGCGGGCGAGGGTGGCGGCTGTGGAGGGGGTCATGGCGAAGTCTCAGGCCTCCCCCTCCCCCCTGCTTCCCCCCTTCCCCCAGGGTGACGTCAGCGGTGGGCGAGGCCCACTCGGTCTTCAATGTGCTCCGGCCACGTTCCTTCCCGACGCTGGGATTTCACGCTGGCCTTTGTCCGACGCGGCTCTCTCCTCCGCTGGGGCCGTGACTTGGCCGGTGGCCGTGGGAGGCCTGGGCCCTATCTGACGGCTCTGGCCCAACCATCCCAGGGCCACACCCTGGCTGGCGCGGCTCAGGCGCCCGCCTGGCTCCTCACCGTGGGTCTCTGCGCCACCTGCACTTGTGCCACCGGCCTGCAGCTTCCAGGGCCACCCCTGGCTTCCGCGCCAGGCAGCGCTGGCCGGTCTCCTGGTCTCCCTGACGGTCAGACCGCGTGGCTTGCGGGGCTCGCTGGGCGGGCTCCTCGGCCACCGGGCCTGGGGACCGTCCTCCCTGCCGGACAGGGCTGCAGACAGGACACCAGGAGCCAGTGCGGCCTACGGTTTGGGGTCCCGGTCAGCCAGGACTTGTCCATGTGGGATGGCCAGCCCTGCCCGGTCCGTGGGAGCCGCTGGCTCTGTGGTCGTGGCCTGGGGCTCCGACCAGCTCCCTGGTCTCAGGCTGCAGGGACTCTGGTGAGGGGATCCTGGTGGATAGTCAGGCGGAGCATGTCAGGAACTGGTTGTAGGGCAAATACCTGGTGCGGCTCCCCAGGATCCTTTCTGGTGTCTGTCACCTACTGCTGGTTCTGAGCTGTGCAGGTCTGTTATCTGGGCTTGGAAATCCAACCCCCAGCCAGTGGTGGTATTTATTGGACTCTGCAGCAGAATAAAATACTTTCAGTTTTCTGAATGTTCAGTGTTGAACAGAAGTATGATGCGACTTCACATTTGAGAGTAACATTTCCAGAAGCCAGGTTCAAAATTCAGTAGGTAAAACTGTGATTTTTGTTGTTGTTGCTAATGAATTCTTGTTTTTTTTAGTGAGAGAAAATGGATAGATATCTATTTCGGATGTATAAATGGTTCAAAATGAATATTATGAAATGCTCACCATCCTACATCTGGGTTAACACTCATCACAGCCCAGTTATCATTTTTTTCTTGTGACAGTGTCAAAATCTACTACTCCCACCTTCAAATATGTACGATCGTATTACCAATTACAGTTGCATGTGCATACATCTATAGGGTTCATATTTTAACTGGAAGTTTGTACCATTTGATCTCACCAACCAATTTCTCTCAACCTCTACACTCTGTCTCTGGAAATCACTAATCTGTTTTCTGTATCTATGAGACTGAAATCATTCTTCATTTACGATTCCAAACGAAAGTGAGATAGGGTATTTGCCTTTGTCTGCCTGACATTTTCCATTTAGTATAATGGCATTCAAGGTCTATCCACGCTGTTGCACAAGGCAGGGGTTCATTATTTTTCATGGCTGAATAGTATTCCATTCATGACCTTTATCCATTTATTCATCTGGGTTGTTTTTGAGTCTTGACTGTTTTAAGTAATGGGGCAATGAACACACATTGGTGCTGATAACTCTACCTTTCTATGTTCGCTTTTTTGTTTTCTTTGGATAAATACTGAGAAGTGAAATTGCTGAGTCACATGGTAATTCAAAAATTTTGAGGAAACGCCATCCTGTTTTCCAGAGTGATATACCAAGTTACAATGCCTGTCCTGCACCCCGCCCCCCAACAATGCCCAGAGACTCTCTTTTATCCACCCGAATACTTGTTATTGTCAATGATATATAGAGTGATGTCAAGGACCATTTATTTGTTGGTCTTCTGTAAGTCTTCCTTAGAAACATGGTCTTCTGTCCAACTTTTAATCTGTTTGTTAGCTATTAAGTTGTATGGGTTTTTAAAGTATATTACAGATACCCATTCTCAGCTATATGATTTGCTATATTTTCTCCCATTCAGTGGATTGCCTTTTATTTTATTGATGGCTTCTCTCGCTGTGTGGAAGCCTTTTAGTTTGATGTAGTCCTAGCTGTTTGATTATTTAACTGAGGTGATTCTGGTTTATAACACTGTAAGCATTTAAGGAAACTTTTATACCACAGCCACCAGGAGATTTATAATGAAGCCCCCCACCTTCCCATTCCGCCCACATTCCGGCCCCTCCCTGCTGATGGTCATTTACTTCATCCCTTTGTATTCCACATGTGAGTGGAGTCATCCCGTCAGCATTTGTCTTTCTCCTTCTGCCTGACTTCCCCTAGTAAAACTATCTCACGTTCCATCCGTGCTGTACCAGGTAGTAAGGCATCATCTTTTACAGGAGTTGAGCTGTAGTACATTGTGTGTTTATGCTACCCTCATCCCTGTTCTCCACCTATGACACTTTGGTGGTTCCCACAGGCTGTCACTAGCCTGTGACTCATGCTGCAGTGAACACAGGAGAGTATCTATCTTTTTGAGTTGGTGTTTATTCTTTGGATACCTAGCAATTAAAACTGCCGGACCATGTTGTATTTTTATTTTGTTAGCTCTTCCCACTGATTTACTCCCCACTGTTTTCCACAATGGCTGCACTGTTTACATTCCCGCTAACGGTGTGAGGGTTTCATTTTCTCCATATGCTCCCGCATGCCTGTCGTTTGGTATCTTTTTGTCACAGACCATCTTCACAGGTGTGCAGTGCTAGCTCCGAGCGGCTCAGAGTTGCATTTCCTGAATGGGAAGTCATGGGGAGGAGTTTTTGATGTGCCTGGTGGTCGCCTGGATGTCTGCTTTGGGGAACTGTCATTTCAGATCTTCTGTCCATTTTTTGATCGGGTGTTGTTTATTGTTGTTGAGCGGGAGGAGTTCTTTGTGTATTTTAGACATTAACCTCTTACTGAACGTGTGAGTAGCAAATACCTTCACTTAGTCAATATGCTGTCTCTTCACATTTTTGTGGTGGTGTCTTCGCTGTGCAGAAGGTTTTTTGGTTGATGTTATCTGTTTATTTTGGCTTGTCTTCCTCGTCATTCCAGTCAAATTCGCAAAGACTTCTTTAAGATTAATATTAAGGAGTATAGCAATTATGTTAAGTATGTTATCGTTTTGGGTAGTATAATCAGCTGTTCTACTTGATTAATTTTTTGTGTAGGCTAGTAGTTGAGTCTCATATATATTACTTTTAATTTTTGCATGTGGCTGTTTATTCTTCTCAGTATCAATATTATCTCTTCTTGAAGAGGTTTCCCTTCCTCCATTTATGCCCTTAGCTCCTTGGTCATAAATTAACTACTCCTGTATGTGTGGGTTAACGTCTGGCTTTTCAATTCAATAAAACTGATCTGTGTTTTTATTCCAGCACTATACTGTTTTGATGATTATGCCTTTGTAGTGTGATCAGTATTGACATCGAACAATGTGATACCTTTATTAGATTATTTAGTGTCTTTTGTAGTTCCATACAGAGTGTGTCGAGTTTCATTTATCCTATTTCCTTGAAGAATGCCACTGGAAATTAGAGTGGGATCTGCACTGGATCTGTATATGCTTTATGAAAGATGGTCATTTTAACAATGTTAATTCTTCCATTGCCTGAGCAAAAGGTATCTGTCCATTTGTGGCTTTAGTTTTCCATTCTTTAGGTTTTCAGCGTAGCGATCTTTCACGTCCTTGGTTAAACCTCTTTCTAGATATTCTATTCTTCTCAGTGTCATGGTAAAGGGCACTATTTTCTCACTATCTTTCTTCTCACTCATTGTTTGCATTTGGAAATACAAGAGACTTTCACAGAAACACAACAGTTACCTCTCTTGCAACTTTACTGCATTTATTAGGTTGAGCAGTTTTTATGTTGGCCCATGGCTCAGAAATATGTAATTGAGTTGCATAACAGAAAACCGGGAACTCTAACCAAACCTAACTTACAATTGCCAGTGGAGTAGATAACAAAGGCAATCTGGTGTGTGAGTGTCTCCTGGGGCATGTAGCAGGTAACCTAATTGTATTCCTTACTCCAGACCATTCCCTCTCTCCTCCCCACGCCTCTAAATTCCACAGCGGAGCATGCCCTTCGCATCTAGAAGCATTACTGGTGGTATAACCTCCGACTGTGACAGCCTCCCTGCACCGCCCCAGACATCCTGACCTGGCACTTAGGGCTGTTTGCCACATGGCCACTTCATCCCATACGCCCATTTGACAGGCACCCATGCTGCTGTCTTGCAGAGCAGGGACTCAGTAACGCTCATGAGAAGCTGTGGCGTGTTTCCTCTTGAACCCCTCCCCCATCTTTCCATACGTCTAAGGTCAAATGTCATCTTTCTAGTCTGTCCAGTTTTTGTTGATTCTTGTCCCACACAGGCTATGTCAGTAATTTCCTCTTTTCTAATTACTAATGTCTTGACGGCTTTCCAGCGATGCAGCTTCTCTTAAATTTTTGCCATTTAAACTCCTAAGCCATGCAAAGTACAGGGTAAGGCCAAAACATCCTGTTCTGGCAAGCAAGGGAGCTCTTTGGGAAAAAAAAATATTGCACATTTTGAATAGAGAAAAATACCAATAATGAAGTAGACTCATATGGAGACCCTGCAAGATGGGAGGAGAGAGGAAAATCAGGTATTTGTAGGAGATGCCCCACTATGAAGAGAGAAAAACAAACCCAGAGAATGAGAATCAGAGGTGTCACGTTGTAGCCAACTGTGTCATAAGGGGTTAAGTGGGGGACAGTCATATCCAAAGGAGACAGATCTTCGAAATCTGCCTTGAGGGAGTGAGCAAGCTGAGCGCAGCCAGTTAAAGGACAAACTGATGTTATGTGTCTGCCCATGATGGGTGAATGCAACCGCACCTCTGTCTTCACTGTGCTGCAAAGCTTGATCTGACCTACTCATGAACCTGAAGAATGTGGGTGCTTCTGAGTTAGCTGGTCAAGACTCCTCAAAACCCTGTCCAGGGAGCCCAGAAAGGCGGGGGCTCTTCCGGAGCAGAGAGACGAAACAAAAGATGCAACTTAGCGCAGTGCATGTTCTAAGCAGTTCCTGGATTTTTTTTTTTTTTTTTACATCTTTTATGGTCATTTATTCAATGATACACACACAGTAGTTTGTATCTCTGCAGAGGTTATAGTAACATTTCTGCAAGTAATTATTTATGAAGTTGAGTGACATTCTTACCAATTTCTTACCGACCTATCAAGCGATTTCAGTTATTACTTTTTAGTCCTAAATTCACATGATATTAAGAAAATAGAGGGAGAGAAGATATGTATCTAAAGGTAGATTTTTAAAATTTATTATGCTATTTATTTGAATACAAAGAGGGAAAGAAGTGAAACTATCATTATATGCAGATGATTTGATACTTTATGTAGAGACCCCCCCCAAAAATCCACAGAACAACTACTGGACATGGTAAACCAGTTCAGTAAGGAAGCTGGCTACAAAACTAACACACAAAAGTCAGAAGTCTTCTTATTTGCAAGAAGAAGAAGAAATAAACACACACACACACACACACACACACAAAACATTCCATTCTCCATTGCGCCAATGAAAATTAAATACCTAGGGATAAACTAACAAAAGATGTGAAGGACCTATACAAAGAAACTGTAAAATATTGTTTAAAAAAATAGAAGAGGACTTAAAGAAATGGAAAGACATTCCCTGCTCATGGATGGGAAGAACTGACATCATCAAAATGGCCAAACTGCCAAAAGCAATCTACAGATTCAATGCAATCCCAATAAAAATTCCAATGTCATTCCTTAAAGAGACAGAGTTCCTGAACTTTGAAGTCCTGAAGGGGAGCGTGAGGAATGGATATGAGTATCAGCTGTAGAGCCACATCTGACAGTGTCACAGTATTTGGAGCAGAGGTGCGGTGGTGGCTGTGGCCTGGGAGGCTGCAGCCAGACAGAAGGCTGTCCTCACCTCCTCCGAGAGAGGCTGGGAGAGGCTGAAGACTTTCAAGGGCTGAGGAGCATTTCTTCAAAATATTTCCAGAATGATCCCAAACAAAGGAAGATGCGCAAAGAAAGAGACCCAGATCCTGGGTAAAAGGGGTGTAGATTTGGTCATACTGTTCAACTTTTTGTGGATGCGTTGGAATTGGGTAGCAAAACAGGCAAAGCAGAGAACTTAATTACACTTACAATGGGAGCAGCTGGCCCTTTAAGTCCAGCCACTCATCAGGTTCCTCCCAGCCTGCGCCAGCAGAAGCAAGACCACACTATCTTACAAAGAGGGAAGAACAAGAATTATTCACTAAACTATAAATACAAAAAATACACAAAAAATTATTTTATTTAAATTTTTATTTAAATAAAAATTATTTTATTTAAGATAAAATACACAAGAGTCACTGAGGGTGCGAAGGATCCCTTTGGTAATCTTACCACATAGTCCAGTCTCTAGTCCAAAGGCGGCACGTGTCCACAAGATGGCAGGTGCCCCACCTTCAAGCCAAATGAAGAAACCAAGATGGAGCTGTCGACCCTCCTCCGAAAGGCACAGCTCCAGCCTTCTTTCAGCTTCAACTCTCAAGTGACCCAGCACCACCAAGACTCACTCAAAACAACAGCAGCCACCACTTCAGACGTCTCGCATAAAAACAGCAACATTCCCAATTCTCTTCAGATCGCCAGACAATTCCCAAGCTTCACAGTTTCAAAGTTAAAGCAAGTTCTCAAGCACCACGTTTCCAAGTCAGCTTACGCAAGTCACACATTTCTCCAACATGCTTCCCTGGGCTCCTCACCGGCTCAGGCTGGGGATGGAAGCCCACAGCATGGCTTCCTTCCCTGCCTGCTACTGCACATGGCAGAGGCAGCTCTGAGGCCTCCAGCCTCCCTGTTGCTCATCTACTTTCTCCCTTCTCCAGCTTATCTAGACCCTTTTCCTCTCCAGCCTCATTCCTTAAACCCCCCTCTCTCTGCTCCTCTCTCCATAAGCCTTGACTTCCCTTCTCCAAGTCTCCGCCCACCAGGGCACAATTGTTGGTTACCAGATGCAAGGTATGAGAAATGAACCTACGAGAAGAGATGGCTCAGTCACAGCCGGGGGTCGATGGAACTATGAACCATGAGACAACTGTATTAACAAAAGGAAGAAGTCTTTATAGAGACACAGGACGAGGGCCTGGTGAATTCCATAGAAGACAAGCAATCCTGAGAGACAAATAACATTCTAAGCAAAGAGTGATTGAGGAAGGGGTAGTGTAGGCGGGTGGTCGGTAATTTTGATAAGGAAAAGCCACTGGCCTCAGTGCTGTCTCAGAAGGTCATTTCAGTCAGTCCCTAAGTTTTCTTAGGGACCATTAACAAGAGAGGAGAGAGGGGGAGAGGGGGAGAGGGGGAGAGGGAAAGGGAGGTTTCCCTTTATCTCGTCTGGAATGGCTCTTCTGGTATGCATATGGCGCACAGCACACAATGGTTGCTGTCTTAATGCAGCACTACCGAGCTGAGGTCACAGCCCCCCAATTTCACCACAGCACCCCTATCAGCTTGAGATTTTTCCCAATATTAAAACTGGCCAGGAAAAGTTAGGGAAAGGGGCTAAGAACGTAGGGAGGGAAGTATTTTCCTTCTACTCCCCCAACGTTGGGGTAATGGCAATTGTAAAAACCACAGCAAGACAAATTCGTGGATTTGAAGAGGGCTAAAACAGATCCGGATGGAAGGCAGCGTGTGTCAGATCTGCCCAGCAGCGACAGGCCTGTGACATCTGCACGGCAACCCCTTCAGGGGCCTCTGAAGCTCCCCAAGGACAATTTCACTTCCACTCAGAGATGCAGGACGACCTGGAAATTAACCTGAGTTCTGTGCTGGGGGTCTCAGGTCTGGGAACTGATAAGAGCAGACTGACTCTTTGCGATGCAGGCCTGTGGTAAGGGGCCTTAGCGGGGCTTTCTTTCAGGGTGCTATCACTCAGAACCCTCCTGGCAGGAGGCTCCTCTCAGGTGAGCACAGGGCACCTCTCTGTCCTGACAGGAATCCGGGCCTGGACCCGCATCTGAGGAGAGGCTATTCTAATCCTGTTGGAAAGTGGCTGCGTTTATCCTCATCTCTCAGAGGCCACACATTTTCCTCGCCCTTGGATGAGGGCTGGAAGTCATGAGGAGGGTTCTGATGGCCCCTTCTTCTTGCACTCCGCACGTCCTGTGCTCGGCCTCAGCCTGCTGTCAGACAACAATCAGACCCCGGCAATGCTGCTGTGTGGAGACCCCCAAGCTATGGAGCCTGCGGGGGAACCGCCTCCAAGATCAGCCTCGCTGGAAATAAAGTGCTGCTGTGAGGGAGTTCCCTGCTGGGTGGTATCCTGGCCCCGCCTGAGGTAAAGGGCAGAGCCAAGCTGCTGTTCAGAAAAAGAAGGCGCTTAGTAGGGTCGCGAAATACAAAGGACAGTGCGACCAGAGAAATCGAGGCCCGTGGGAGTCAGTACAGGGCTTGGCCCCAGGTGCCAGCCTTAAAGTCTGGGGGGGTGAGGGGTTGGGGGGGATCCCCCAGGGCCCTCACCAGCCTGCTGCCGCCTTCAGCTGCTCTGAAAGGATCTCCTGACCCAAATGATCAGAAATCCTGCAGGTTACGCCTCTCCCCATGCCACCTAACCTAACCTCCCTACCCGACCTGACCCACCCCACCCCACCCTACCCCACCTGACTTAGCTTCTTCCCCACCCCCACCTCCCCCCACCCCTCTCACCTGACCAAACTCCCCTGCTCCGGGACCAATAAAGGCACATGCCCACACAGGCAAGTCGTGGTTCTCACCTCTCCCTGAATTCAGGGCTGTGTGAGGTGTCAGCCCAGGATTCTTTCTCTCAAAGAGAGCCTGTTTCCTTACGAGGCTCTGGTCCTCAGACCTTCCTGCACCTCCAACACCCTCTCCCTCTCTTCCCAAACCTCACTCTCCCCCTGCAACTCTGTGTCCTCAGCCCTGCCTCCATCCACTCGGGGTGACAGTTAGGGCAGAGACAGCTGAGTCCCAGATGTGGCCCTGTCTGCAGGCCCAGGGCTGGCCACGCGGGCTGGTGACTTGGCCGTGACAGCTGAGAGCCGCCTGTTACTGTTACATTCTGTGACTCTGGCCGGAGGCCCAGCAGGTGACCTCAGCGGTCTCGGCTGCAGCGGCCGTGAGGGCGGGCAGGGTGCGTCCTCTCACTGCCGGCCAAGGGCTGCTCTCCTCTCCCCTGCCCCGAGGAAGCCTGAGAGTGACGTCTGCTTCTCTCCTTTACACTCAGCTGCGATGGTTACATGCACACCAAGCACACGGAAACGGCATGGGAAAGGGAGGGGGCGAAAGACCAGGTGCCTCAGCAGCGTGCCACTACTGAAGAGCAACCTCAGACCTGCCCGTGGCACCCCACCCAAGCAGCCGAGAGACAGAAGCCACGCTCTTTCTGAATTTACCCGTCCGGTCGGATCACCCCGTACCCGCAGATGGACAGACGGACAGACGGACGACATTACGCTTGAGAAAAGGCACAGGCGGGCTGGCCTGGCGGGAGGCGGGTGCCACGGGATGCTGCCCTCTCCTTTGGGCCTTAAGCGAGAGGGAGGCACTGAGAAGACCTGTGTGGAGGTGGGGGTGGCACCCCTCCCCGCCCCCTACAAGCCAACCAGTTACCTGCGTTGAAGGACATCGCGTACTTGAATAAGATGCAATTCGCCGGCAGGTAGGCAGCAGTCTGCCCACACCTCCCGGGCCGGGAGCTGGCCTGGTCCCAGTCAGCACGCAGGTGCCCGGAGCCAGCACTGTAACGGGTAGGTTCAAGCCAGCCGGAGAAGCGATGGGAAGGCCTGGATGGAAGACCTGACGCCAGAGGCCGCGTGGAGACCACAGAGGGCAGCGACAGCACTTGGCCTGTGACGTCGGCGGCAGCCATCAGGCCAGGGTGACCCTCCGTGCGAGGGGGGCTGGCTGGTCCACCTCTCTGCCCACGGCTGCCGTCTGGCCCTCGGCGGCAGAGCCCCGCTTTCCGGCTGAAACAGACCCTTTCAGGCCTTCCCTGCCCAGCTGCTGTGAGGCAGCTTCTGCCCTACAGGCTTGAGGGGCAGGGTGTGGTCATTAGCAACGGTGACCGACCAGGCAGAGAGCAGCTGCCAGGCACGGCCTGGGAAGAGACCACGTTTCCAACTACGCTAAGCTGGGAAAGCACGCTCACGTGCCCGCCTTAGCCTTCTGACAATATGTGAGGCACAGACGGAGCGGCGAGGGTTTTCTAGAAGCCACGTGGAGGAGGGGCGCCGCCCCGGGAGGAGCAGGGCCACTTGGGGGCTAGGCTTGCCAACGCCGGGTCCACAGGCCGCATGTACTGGGTTCCTAGGAACGGCTGTGTCGCCGCATAGCGGCCCACGTCCCCCCAACTCGAAGACACACGGTAACGTCAGGAGGCGCAACCGCTGGCCAGAAGCCCTGCTGGGAACGAAGGAAGCGTCACTCACGACCGTGTTTGACAAACACCCGAAGGAGGATTTCGCGGGGCCCTTCCCGGAGAGTGGGGGGCGCGGGGGCCCCGCTCCTCCAGCATTACTGCGCCCGTCAGACACCCCCGGAGAGGTCACAGCAGGTCTTATGAGTGTGTCGCCTGCCCCCAAGTGTCCCACCAAAGCATCTTTTGCCTAATTTCCCCTAAACTCCTTCCTCTTCTTATTTAACACGTTGCAGACCACTCTTTGGCACGGTTTAAAAAGCTTTCTAGGTCCTGCTAAACTCGCCGGATGTTTCAGGCTTACATTCAGTCCCTGTCTCTCCAAGTTCAACCTCTCATCCATCCTTCCTACTTCCCCGTGCCCAGCCCCCAAACGAGCACAGTCTTCAGACTGCCACCTTCAAGGGTCCGTCAGAACGCGATCCCCATCTTCTGGTGGCTGGGAGGGCTGGACCTGCCTCCTCCAGAGGAGAGGCCGGCTTCTCTCAGGCGGGCAAGTTCCAGACTGCCCGTCGCCCCCGGCTCCCTCCCGTCCAGGGTAGTAAGCCTTGATCGCCCCTCCCTTCAGCAAGAGCCGGCCCTGCAGGCCTCCTGCCTGGGCTCTGAGAGACTCTGGAATGAAATCAGGCCCGGTCCGCTGCTCAGCTGGAACACGTTTTCCAAGCAGAAACTGCTGTGCGCCATCTGCAAACCTCTCTCATTAAGCATCCCTAAAAAAACTTAAAAACGAATTACAGAAATAACCTCCAAAAAACGCACTGGCGCCCATTAACTTTCCTTATCTAAGTCAAAAGCCACCCGCCTACTCTACCCCTTCCTCAATTACTTTGCTTTAAAATATTAATTCTCTCTCACGTTTGTTTGGCTTCTTTGGAAGGCACCAGGCCCTCGCCCTGTGTCCCTATAAACACCCCCTTTCTTTTGTTAATAAAGTTATCTCCTAACCCATACCTCCATAACCCCGTAACCCCTGGCTGCGGCTGGGCAAGCTTTTCCCATAAATTCACTTCTCGTACCTTACATAGAGGCTAATGAGACCCATGGTGCCTGAGTCTCACCAGCCCGTGAGAACGCGTTCGATGACGTGGCAGCTTGCGTCAGACTCCACTTCGTGGGCACCTGAACCACTTTCTCTCAGGAGAAAAACCAGCATTTGATTTAAGTCAAGTGCTTGAGTCTGAGCAGAGGTGATTTGTGGCACCGACGATAATCAAACAGGGCCTGACTTGGTTCATAAACCTGCATGCGTCCATGCTCCCGCTAATGTATTTCATCGTGACCTACGCTCACTGTTAATTTCCTCCTGCTGATGTACAGCGACAGTATTTCACGGCCGGAATAGCTGACATCTTACGAGGTGAATATTCTAATGAGTCTGAAAAAACTAGCCATTCTTACAAACAAGTGACTTTAGTTCACAATGAATGTATTCGCCCTGGCTCTGATCACCCATCTGTCAGCACTCACGCCACGGATCCTTTCCTGGTGACAGCTTCGTGTTTCCCCCTGACGAACTTCCCTGGCATTAACACCTTAACCGCGGCCTCGTACATCACGCCCGGGGTTCACGCTTCCTACTAAGCACCCAACGCCATTGCGGGGGCAGGCTGGGGGCACCCTCTGCCTGGTGCGGCTGACCTCCAGAATGTCTCCGTCGCCTGCCAGGGGTGGGACCTGGCCTACCTTCTTGCAGCCAGGATTCCCAATCTGCAAGGGGCTTTGTTTCGTCTCCCTCAGTGACAGGCCACAGACAACAGTGAAGCTGCTTCTCTGAGCTGTCAGGGGCTGGCTGGGCTTGAAGTCATCCACTTGGTGTCACCCCCCTTTTCCCCCCCGCCCCATCAGAGTGCCATGGTGCGAGCTGTGTGCCGCATGTTGACATGATTTGAATTGCAGCTGTGCTGCTGAATGCTCTGGAACCTGGCCACCAAACAGAAGAACGAGATTCTTTTTTTTTTTTTTTTTTAAAGAGACTAGGTCTCGCTATGTTGCCCAGGGTAGTCCCGATCCCGCGGACTCAAGCGATGCCCAGCCTCAGCCTCCCAGGGAGCTGGGATTACAGGCACCTGCCACTGCACCTGGCTGCCTTTTTAAATATAAATAATTTCACATCATTGAAATGCCCGGGGGTCACCCACCACCTCCCCTCCCTGGCTGCTCCCCCTGGTCCCCCCTCCCCCGTTGTGTACTGTCGTTTGGTTGTCCATGTATTAGTGAAACCACCTGGTTTGTGTCTTTTTCTTGGTTTGTGTCTTTTTGTTTCTGCTAATATGATTTCTTCTAGGTCCATCCATGCTACCATAAATTCATCGAGTTTGTCATTTTGAATTGATGAGTAATATTCCATTGTGTATACATACCACATCTCTTTCATCCATTCGTCTGTTTTGGGACATATGGCCGGCTGCTTTTCCAAGACCAGGTCTCACTATGTTGCCTGGGGTAGTCTCGAACCCGTGAACTCAAATGATCCCGGGCTTCTTGCCTCCCAGCCTTGGATTACAGGTGTGTACCACCACGTGCCTTGCACCACATGCAAGAGTGTGATTCTTGCAGGCTGGCTGACGTCAGGGGTTCAGGCTGTAGCCCCTCCCCGGGGAGGAAGCTGGGCCCAGACGTAAGGACAGTGTCACTATTTACGGGACAGCTTTCCTGGTTGGCCTTGTCGGCCATCTACACTTGATCTTAGCCAGGAGGCCGAGAAGCAATGTCAGTCATCTAATTAAGCCGTGTTTGGTCTAACCAGGGGTGCAGAGAAAACGATTTAGCTGGTTTAGCGCGAGGGTGTGGTGCAAGCCCTGGGTTTTAAGGAAAAACGTTTCGCCCTATCTGCAGGAAACACGTTAGCTAAGAATGAAGACAAAAGACATTGCAGGGCCTGTGATTTCTAGTTCCAGGGCAACTGCCTATTATTAGGGAAGATGAAAGAGAAATTCACTGGAGTCAGGGGAGGTGTGCAACCATCTGAATGAAGACTAACGTCTTCAAAGCAGTTGAACCCATTATCCCCAACGTGTGATGCTAGCAGTGTTTTCTACAGGTAGTTACTAAGATTGAACAGAATTTTAAAATGTAAATTAATCTGAATTTAAAATGAAAGTGAAAACGCCCTGTTATGTGCATGGAGAAGCGGCGTGAGCTTATCGTTTCTAGTGGAATAACTAGGAAGCACGCCCCAGACCCAAGGCCCCAGACCCAAGACCCAGCTACTCTCTTGGCTGGCAGAGTGAGGGCTGCACCTCCCGCAGACCCCAAGGCCCCTGGCGTGTGGCTGGTTTGAGCTGAGCGGAAGCCCCTGATATAGCCTAGGTGGTAGCAGTTGGGGGCCGCCCTGCCCATCTTGGAGAAACACGAGGGTTTGATGGGGTGGGAAGGGGTGACTTTAGGCCTCTGACGCACACCTTCACTGGGGCGGCTTCGGCCTAGGACTGCCAAGTGATGCCACTGAGAGAGAGCGGCTGCTGTCTTCTTGATGCAGCATTTCAACGTCCCTCGGCACCCTAGAGCTAGTTCCCCTGCCTCTCCATCTGCTGTACAACTCCTTTCCCCCTCTGTTGTCCTAATAGCGTGAGTTCTGTGTCAAAAAAGAGATGCAGAAACTCCTGGCCACAGATCCAAACGGGCATTTCAAACAGTAGCTGGTCCTGTACGAGGGCTGATGTGTGCAACGCAAGAGTGGCAGGGTTTAGGGTTAGTTAATGTGGCTTATGTAAACCACTTGATCTTGTGTTAGGGGGAAAACAGTCTGTAAAATCAAAGTGAAACGCTGTCTTTTATTTTCTGTGAAAAGGCTCATGTATTAATCATACTGAGCCTTAGTAGATGTCTACCAGACTCGGTGATGTAACCTTGTGACCCTCAGATGCAGAGGCTCAAGGCACCACTGAATGTAGCAACAATCCGACCAAGAGCTCTGAGGGTGAGCCGCAGACTGTCACCACGTGGTTCATCAACAGCTTCCCCAGCCTTCCCGCTTCCAGCTCCGAGAGCCACGAAAGGAAGCCGAAGACGCTCCTCGAACCAACCACCAGAGCCGCCCGTGGCCATCAGCCGACCCGCTTCTCCCACCAACCGACAGACTTTAGTCAGGGACGCGGCGCCATTGTCCAAGCACGCAGCGTCCCCAGCGCTGCCCGCCCTGTCTCCGCAGGAATCGCTTGGCGGCGAGAGACTGAGCACATGGCCTTTGCTCCTGCTCACTTGTGACTGGAATTGGTCCATTTCTATGACGAGAGTGAACACAAAACAGGAGGAAGCGGCTCAGCTCCAACGGGAGCCTCCCGGGTCGGGTCTTCCTTTAAAGCTCTTGGTAGCTACGCATTAGAATGTCCTGGTCCCTGAGGCCTGCTTCCTGCCACACGCCCCGTGCGTGTATGCTCTGAGCCTACGGGTCCACCCCCACTTCTCAGGGAAAGCAAAGCCCCAAAGGAACGGCGGCCACATCTTAACTTTCACTCCAAACGTCTCTAGTTTCATCCTTTCAAGTCCTGCCCTTGAATCGCCGCCGAAGAGCAGCCATGTCTGCTGGCCCAGGCTCTGGGTCCCACTGGCCCCACCTTCTCACAGCTCACGGTTACGTGCCCCACCCCCAGTGCTCCCTTCCCCCTTCTCAAAGTTGCTTTCATCTATCAATGTGTCTCTCTTTTCCACTCCTGGGTGCCAACACTGCAGCTGTCTACTCTCCCATCCCCACTGCTTCTACGGTAGGTTCCGTCTCTATTAATTTCACAGACACTGGAGTGTCACCACCACCGACTCTGCCCTCCCCAAATACAACGTGTGACCTCAGTGTCCAACACAGGTTTCTCTGGTGCTTTGCAAAGATAAGTGTTCCTCTTAGCATGGTCTGATAGGTTTTGTTTGAAGTGCGGGAATGCTCCTGCCATTAATATATTGGCAAAAACTGTGCCCTTTTGAGGTCCAAAAAGCAACTCCCAATCATATCAAGTAGCAGCAGCCTACCTTCGGAGAGTGAGGGGAGCCTGGAATGATGCCTCACCTGTGGTAAAACCTGCTCTTTCTGGATTTCCTAGACTGAAAAACTGCCCTGCACTGGCTACCACTGAATGAACTCACCGTCCTTGTACCAGCAGATGAAACATGTCCTTATGACTGGGATTCCTGCTTGAGGAAGCGGGGCTCACAGAAGCTAAGTCTCCTAGGCAGAACTGTATCTGTTCTTCCTGCCCAGCTTCATCCTGTTCTTCCCTGAAACAGTAACAGTAGCTGATAAGAAACACTCTTAGCAGATTTCTGGGTGCAGGAACAAGCGCTCAAGGTAGGCTGAGTAGTAGCATTTCCTGCCGCCCCAGACAGGGCCGCACAGGTGGGATCTGTTCAGTGTGCCCTGCCTGACTGTTCTCAGAGAGGTCAGGAGATGTTTTCGCCAGGACTGGCTATGGGGCGATGAGGCCTTTTCCTCAGGCCTGGATGTCTGCAGCGGGTTTTCCTGGGTCACCCTGACTTCAGGAAAGAGGAAAGAAAGTATCTTACTGGTTCTTTCTCCACAATATTTATTTGTTTCCTTTTTTTCTTTCTTTTTTCTTTTTTTTTTTAATCAGAGACTAGGTCTTGCTATGTTGCCCTGGGTAGTCTTGAACCCACGGACTCAAGTGATTGCTAGCCTCAGCCTCCCAAGTAGCTGGGATTACAGGCACGCACCACTGCACCCAGCTTATCTTCTCATTTCTTAAAAAAGAAAAAAAGCCAAATTGTAGGCTGTTATTTGGTAATCATAGCCATCTTTCAGAAGAGGGTTTATCTCTATCTCACGGTGGCAAATATTAGTCTGTAAGTGTGAACTGAGGGGGAGAGCACTTAACTTTCATCCCCCCTATTATGGTACATTTGTAAATACTGAAATTCGTTGAGATTTAACTTTGAAAATCTGCTCTTCTAGGAAAATAAAGTGTCATTACAGAGACAAAAGGGGAAATAAGAGCACAGGTCTGCCGATTTACTCACCTGCCTTCCCTCCCACGGGAACCAATTTATGGTGGATGGAGCAGGTGAGGACGGCTGGAGGAACGCTAGGGCGTCAACACAAACTACAAGGCCTAGGAACGCCCTTCAGGTTTCAGGACCTGAGCCAAGAGCCAAGCGGGGGTGAGCATGCGCTGCTGGCCTGGCCCCGCCCCGCCCTGCCCTGTCCTGCCCTGCCCCACACACTCCTGGCATGGCCCCAGTCCCTGAAAAGTCCCTGTGAGAATAAGCCTGGGTACCTACTTGTCATTCTGCCTAAATAGGATCCCATGTGAAGGAAAGTCCCCAGGGGATCGCTGCTCGTTCGCGGAGCCCTTCCGTGAAGAGCCGGGTCCACCATAGGACTTGGGGGGCTGCTCTTGGTGGATGCCAGGCACACAGAGGAGGAGCTGGTTTCTGGCTTCATATGCCGGAGTCAGTAATGTGTCAAGAACCTGCCAATCAGGTGAAAGGAGCTTAAAATAGAATGTGGGGGGATGGGGAAAGACTCGCTCACATAAACTACCCAACGCAGGTAGCATGGATGGGTGGTGTGTCTTCTGGACACCGCATCGGGTGGCAAGGTGCTGGGAGAGCCGGCGGCTCGGCTCACGAACAACAACGAAGCTCTCCCCAACACCGAAGTCTACGTTTCATCGTGAAAGACGAACTAGGACTCGTATTTCGTGGTCATAACTGAGGAGGGACTCTTCGCAGGACAGTAGCAGTGGGAGGTTTCTTTTATCCTTGCGAATGCTTTAACAGGTGGAAGAATGGAGGCACCGGAGAGCATGCGGGTTCTGACGTCAGAAAGCACTGGGGAAGCTGGGCCCGGTGGTGTGCGCCTGTAATCCCAGCGCTGGGAGGCTGAGGCCAGCGGTTGCTTGAGTCCGCAGGATCGAGACTACCCCGGGCAACATAGCAAGACCTAGTCTCTAATAAAATAGCTGGGTGGGGTGGTGTGCGCCTGTAATCCCAGCTACCTGGGAGGCTGAGGCTAGAGATCACTTGAATCTATGGGTTCAGGACTACTCCAGGCAACATAGTGAGACTTAGTCTCTTTAAAAATAAAAGCACTGGGGAGAAAGAAGAGCTGACTTCTGTCTAGAGAAGATGAGTCAGCACCAGCTACCCCCCCCCACCCCTCTTGCTTGCTTTTCTCATGCCCTGGAGCAGGAGTGGCTTTGTGTAGCCCCTGAAAGCCACTCAGGGAGGGGAAGAGCGGGACTGGGGTCGTGGAAAGGAGTGTCCAGCAATACTCCTGAGTAATTGTCTGCTCTGCAGACACGATGGCTTTACTTTTTGACCTGGGCAAGAAGAACCCGGTGGAGGGTGGATGGATTAGCCAGGTGGGTGAACCTGCAAAGCCACCTGTCTTCCAGAGCCCTCAGTGATGACAGTTTGGTCCTCACACCATCCCGTTCGACTGGGTATCACTGTCTTGAGGTAAAACCAGTGACAGTTAAGAGATCTGAAGATAACATAATCCAGGGAGAGAACACTACGCCAGAAATCAAGATGCACAAGGACCTAAAAAAGCCAAAACAACGGGGAGGCCATGCACTTTACAAGAAGAACATCACGCTGAGTGGATGATATTCAAGCTGCTGTTATTTTTTTTTTTTTTTTTAAAGCAATAAGAGGACTTTTAGCTGGAAAAACAAAGGTTCATGTTTGAGTGAAAAACCAAAATACTGGGTAAGAAAAGCTGAAGAGAGCCAGGTGTGGTGGCACGTGCCTGTAATCCCAGTTACCTGGGAGGCTGAGGATCACTTGAGTCCGTGGGTTCGAGACAACCCTGGGCAGCATAGCGAGACCTGGTGTCTCTCTTAAAAAACAAAACAAAACAAAAAAACAGCTTAAGAGGGTCTGGGAATTTGAGCTGGTCAGGGGCTCAGACTCAGTCAAGAACATTGTCCTCCTGAAGCAGCGTCCTGACGAGCAGCGCATCCCGCACCTCAGCTCCAGCAAATGCAGCGCACGCATTCGCTCAGTAGCTGCTGGAAACAACATCACAAGAGAAAAGCCAAACACCTGTAACAACCGCGACGCGAGCTTGACTACAGGTATTCATAATTAGGAGACGGAACAGAAGGAAGACACGGAAAAAAACCTTCACAATGCTGACAGAGATTGTCTTCGGCGAAGAGGATTATGGGGAAACTGGGCATCTTTTATATTTTTGTCTATTTTCCTGTGTTCCGCTTTTGCAGGATGACAGAAAAAAAAAAAAACTCTGCTCCTCACAAGCCCCCAAATGTTGCTCAAAGGGCTCTTGAGTGTCGTGGACTGAAAGTGGAGAGTCTAAGCCCAAAGTGAAGGTGCTGGCAGAGGATTACGTCATGGAGATGTAACCCTGGTGCATGGCATTATGATCCTGCAAAGGACCCCAGCAAGTTGCTGCCCCCTCCCCCCCCTGGGAGACGCCGGGGGTCCTGACCAGGAAAGCGGGCTTCATGAGCCAGCCCCTCATGTGCTGGAGCCTTGAGGGGGAAGGAGGGCTACAGGGTGGGGGTGGGAGCCTGTTCCTAAAGCATGCACCATTGCAAACCAGTGCTACCTCAAGGACTGTAGGCAGGAAAGAAAATAAGCTTTCCTTCCTCAGAATCCGAGATAAATGTCTTGTTTACAAACTATCCAGCCCACGGGACTTGGTTGGAGAGACTGAAGGGCAAGTGAGCTGGCTGGGCTTTTCCCTCCATTAGCCTCCACGACCAGCACCTGTGCTGCTGCGCCCTCTCCATGCGCCTTCCCAGCCTCCATGGGTGTGCGCATGCGTGCCTGGGCCCCCCTGGGCCTAGGAGGTGAGGCTAGAAGGGCAGCATCACTAGGGAGGGAGCATGGCAACAGCAGTGCACAGAGAGCAAAGAGAGAGAAGGCACCTGAGGAATGTGGAGACTCCTGGGGGGTGGGGCTCATTCGCCTCCCAGAGCGCTCCCCCCCCCCCAGCTCTGCCTGGGGTGTCTGTATAACTGCCAGAGCCTTACCGCAGCACTATTTATAATTGCAAGGACATGGAAGCAACCCAAGTGCCCCAAAACAGATGACTGGATGAAAAAGATGTGGTATATATACACAATGGAATATTACGCATCAGTTAAGAATGACAAATTTGACAACTTTATAACAACACGGATGGACTCAGAAGGAATCATACTAGCAGAAGCAAGTCAAAAAGAGAGAGAGACAGAAGTCAAATGGTCTCACTAATATATGGGACATAATGAAAAAATAAACAAAAGCCATGAGGAAAAGACAAAACAAGCTAAGCACCAAACTGAAGCACACAACTATGGGCAGGAGGGGAAAGGGGGGGATGGGAGGGGAGGGTGGAGGGGTAAATCCCTGGGATTGCAAAGATGTGAAATTTATATATAAATAAATTTAAAAAAAAAAAAAGAACCTACACAGATTTGGGCTGCTCGCACTATGCAAACGGGCCACGCCCCTGGGTATTGCTGCCGAAACCCTGATCCTCTTCAAAACCTCATACGTGCGACTTTACATGATTTTTATTTTCCTTTTTGTGTCTTTCTGCTTCCCGGGAGCTGCAGCCCCCCCGCAGCGCGCAGACGGCAGCTCGTGAGCCGGGCTCTCAGTCTGAGGGGAAGGATGGTATCAGGTTCGAGCCCCCCTGACAATGCTGGTATCACGGCACTGGGGGAAGGAGCAGCTTTGCACCGGTGGTGGCTGCTCTCACCTCATGCTGGCTGGAGGGCCTTTCGCCGAGAAAGGGCACTTGGTTCAAACCTAAGAGAGAAAGGGTCAACTTGATGGCGGCAAGTCAGTTTTTGGCTGACTTGTCTCCCCTTTCCGCTTGTGAGGAGAACAATTCCCTCGGCGCTTTCTTTTCTTCCCAGTGTTGGTGATTCACCTGATTTACCTATGTCCTGGACGGGGAAGGTCACCTCTGGTATTAATGCCCGGCAGGGGGCAGGGGAGGACCTCCCCTCTCACCACTCTCCGAATCAGAGGACATTAAGCAGAGAGGAAAACCCAAGGTCACTCTCATTAGGCGAGACACTTGTCACAGGCAGTGGGGGAAAAATACCTGTGGGGAGCTTTAGAGGAGAGCTGGCTGCTCACTTCCTTGGCTACGGAAGGTGGAAGGTTCCTTTGACCTGCCCTGCCAGGTCGAGGTATATTCCCAGGGGCCTCAGGAGCCGGTACAGATGAGACAGTCTTCCTGTCACTGGCCATGGAAGACACCCAGAAGCTAGCGATGACCGTGCCAGCCCCGAATACCCCGCCAAAGCCGTCGGCTGAGCTAGAGGGGCATCAGGGATCAAGTGGGTGAGATACCATGCACCCCCAATGGCCTTGACCCAGGATTCTAATGAAAGCTGAGCACGAAATAACGCAAACCCACAACCGAGCAACCCAGCCTACTCTCCAAGCCGCGTGTCCTCCAATTTCCCCATTTTTTTTTTTTTTTTTAAACCTCTGCAGCCAAGAGAGCTTGCACGGGAGGGGAGGGTTAAAGCCACTGCAAGGTGGCGAGGGGAGGGGGGGGGGGCATCAACCCGTTTTTGTTAGAATCACTGTCAGAATCTTCCAGTCCAGCACATTTGGTCATGTAGCGCACAGCTGGGTCTCCAGCGCCTGGCCACGTCCACCCGGTCCTCCCTCCCAGGAAGACAGGCCGGACACAGCAGACTCACGGCGACATAGGAAGGAGGAGGAAGAATTCAGAGCAGAACCGTCTCTCCGAACCCACGTGAAGAATCGGCCAATTCAGTTGGAGAGACACGGTGCCAAAGCTCGGACAAGCAGCCGGGGCCCGCTCAGGCCTCCTTCCCCCCGCCGGAGTGTCCCAGTTAACAGTCACGGTATTCTCCGGCCTCCGGTGGGTCTAGTCGTGACCTCCAACCACAGGGACCTTAAATCAATTCTGCTGCCAGCGCGCCCCTCACTCCGTGTTCGGGTGACGGGCATCTGTTCATGGCGATCCAGACGGAACCATGGGCCGCTTTGCCAGCCCTGGCCCCTTGAAGTGAATACTCAGATGTCACCGCTGACACTGATGATCTTGCAAAACGACAGTGTCTCCGGGGACGGGGTTGCTCTTGCTCGAAGGAGCCAAGCAGGGTGTGCGCTGTGGGTGGCCGGGCACCCGGGCACAGCTGGGCACACGCGTGGAGGCCGCGTGGAGGCGGGGTGTGGGCTGCAGGGCCAGGACGAGCCCCACGGACCCGAGCGCAACATGTTGCCCTGCGCCTGTGCGAAGGGGACACGCCCAGCAAGCCGGGCTGGGGAACCCCCGGACTTGGAATGGTTTTTCCCCAAGAACCGATCTCCTTGTGTTGACGGGTGGAGCGGCGGGCCCTGTGAGGTGGTGGCGCCTTGAGGATGTCCATGAGGTGTGCGCGCCGGTGTGTGGCCCGACCCCACGCTCGGCTGAGAGGGGCCTTCGCTCCACGCCCCCTGCACTCCCCCCCCCCACGTATCTTTCCCGTTACCCCGGGCACAGTAGCACATGGGGCTTTCCTCTGCCTTTCCCAGATCCTGGGGGGACGGATGTGCATGCATCCCATGTTTTAGAGTCTGGTGTTCCCCGTTGCTGACACCTCAACTTCTCAAGCTCATCTTGCGAAGCCATCTTGCCCCTCTAAGATCCGCACTGACGCGGGAGGAAAAAGAACATCATAATCTGCTGTGGTTGTTATTCTTCCTTTTAATTTGACTCACCCAGGTGGTGTCATCTTGGGAGACGCTTTCCTGTTGTCTTCTAATGCAAGTGTATGCATCAGAAGTGCCAGGATGAGAAGCGCCGGGCTCTGACAGGTGCGATTTATCACCATAAATGACCATGCGCAGCTGCCAGCCTCTGTCAAGGGGAGCCAGGGCACTTCTTAAAGTGCATGCTGCCCTCTTTAATAACCCTCTCCGCTCTTGCCATCCAGCTACCCGGGATAAGAGACACCTTGATGCAGAGACAGGAGTATCAGCGACGAGGTGTATCAGTGGATGCAACCAGGTGCTGCTCTGCTCACCTTTGCGGGGCCTTTCCCCTCCCCCCGCCGGACAGATGGACAGATGTCTTAGACAAGAACATGGGCAGAAGAATCAGGAGAGGAAGCTGCGCAGCGAACACGTCAGTCTGTCTGTCTGTGAGTCTCATGTTCCTTCCAATCAGCAGAAGACCTGACAGGAAGCCCCAGGAGCAGGAGCCCACAAAGGGGTGCCAACAGCATTGGAGGAGGGGAGGGAATGCTTTTGTCCCCAGCATCACACCAGCAACAGATCTTCAAATGGATGTTTCGCCTGCGTCCCTAAGGATAATGTCATCTGGTAAACCACGCAGCCAGATGCCTTGAAACCAGACACTCGGAGCAGTCATTTTTCTCACTTTTACAAAAAGGATCAACCCACAGATAGGTAATAAGGCCTAGCATTCGGAATATAGAAAAAACGTTTATGATTCAACAATACAAAGACAAGGCAAATTGGAATGGGGATTTCCCCAAAGAAGATGTACATTTGGCCAATAAGCACATGAAAAGTGAATGTGGACACGCAGGTTATAATCACAATGACCAAGTCACACCTCCTGGAAAATAAATGTTGGTGAGCATGTGGGTCAAGCGGAAACTTTGTGTACTGTTTGTGGGATATATAATGCTGCAGTCAGTCAGGAAAACAGCCTGGCAGCTTTTCAAAAAGTTATCTGTAGAATCGCCACTTGCTAACAATGCCATTCCTAAGTCACACTCAAGAGCACTGAAAAACATATATTCATACCCAAAACAACATAGTTGGAGATCGTCATAGCAGCATGACATCATAATAGGCAAAAAATGAGAGCACCCTAGCTTTCCATGAACTGGTATGTGGATGAACAAAATGTGGTATATCCATACAGGGGAATATTATTCACCCACGAAAAGGAATGGGGATGCCACGTCATGCTGCTGTATCTGACTGAACTTTAAGGTTGTCTGCTAAGCAAAAATGGTCACATGTTATATCAGACCACTAGACAGGGGTTGAAAAATTAGGTTGCTAAAGTAAACAAGGATTGGCCAAAAGAAACTAGAACTAAGATTATGTTTTTCAAGGCTGGGGTGCCTCCTGGAGCATATGCATATTTCCCATGTACAGTCTGATTTTCTCCTTCCTTATTTAATATTGGGACTGGGAGATAAAGCCATATTGATGTTCTATCCTTCACCACCTTGGCCAGATTCCATCTTTTAATCTTCCAGAGATCAGAGGCAGACCTCTGCTTCTTAGAGCGACACCCTTTTCTTTCCTGGGATTCCTCAGTCTAGTTAGTGCTTTCTCAGTCTAGCCCCTCGTTGTGCAGCAGGAGGTGAGTGGCCCTGCGGTGCCGGCACCACCTCGTTCTGGTGGGAGAAGCAGGATCCCAGGCCTCCCTCAGGCCCACGGAACCGGAACCTGCATTTTCACAAGACGGTTAACGCAGAAAAATGCCGATCCTGGCCCTTCTCCTAGGAATAAAGCCGACATCTCAAACACCGCCAGCCCCTCCCCTCCTCCTTTACTTGCTTCTCGAGACAGCCTAGAGTTCATTATTTAAACAATCCAACCCAATCCTTTTTCTCTGCCATGCCTGCCACCTTCGGTGGCTGATGCCGATGCTGAGGGACCCTGGCGCCTGGAACTTATTCTCTACCTTTGTGCCGTGTATTTTGACTTTCCTTAGTCCTTTTACTTCTCCACGTATTACAGCCGTTTGTGCTGCGGCACCCGGGCTCACAGCACTGGGTGACAGAGGGACGAGGGCTCGCTCCTTCCGGCAGGCACCGGGCATGTCAGCACACCACCCACCACCAAGACCCCATCGTCCTTCACCCGCGACCACCGGGTCCCTCCCACCTCTGCTTGCGCCTCAGAGCTCTGACACTCCATTTTCTTGCCGGTGGAGCCAGTGCTCAAGAAGGAGATGGTGAAACAGGGTATAGAGAAGACTTTAACTGGATACACCTATCTGCCTGCTTCTCTCTACAAAGCAGGATACAAGCAGACCATTAGCATTTTTACTGATCACCTTTACCATTGATATGCAAAAGCCAGCTACCAGCTTTTCTCTGCTTTCTTTTCTTCTTCTTTTTTTCTTCTAAAAAGAAAAAGCTTAAAAACACAGTTTAAACTCTCCACTCGTGGGTTTTTTTTTTTTTTTACCATCCCTAACCTTCTCAACCAAATTACCAAACCAATGCAAGACTATCAGTGCAGACTAATTTATTTGTAACAAAGTGATTTTTAATTATCCTAATAACTACACAAGAAACATGTAAGACTCAGAATACTTTACCATTGTTTAAAACCTTTCTCAGCATTGTCCAAAGTCCTTTCCCAGATTGCCCCCAAATCCTCAGTCTCTCAGACCTGATCATCTCACCAAAATCACCTAATCAGAGTCTATCTCCAGATGCTTAAAGACATGTTTTTTTGGCTGCTTCCTTAGCTTGCTCCTTGTCTTCCACACTGTCTTCTCCTTGTCACCTTCAGGTGGCAGGAACTCCATGGTGCCGAACCAGCAAAGTTCACTTTTTTCTCAGGCCTAACTTTTGCACGGCCTCTTTCAGACACAAGTCAAACTCAGCAAAACAAACACCAACACAGAGTTTTAATTTGCAAACTCCTTAACCGCATTCAGCACACATGCTGCCAGTCTGGGTCAGCCAAGGGTTGCAGGTCCCAGGTGGCCACACGGCCAAGCTCACATGGCTCACATCTTTACAAGATGGCCGATTCCCATCTCTCCTCCATTAAGCCTCTCTCTCTATCCGATCTCCATATTAAAATCCAAATCCAATCCTTCTCTTTGTTTGCACACCCTTTATATACCCTGATTTCCCGCCTTCGAGAAAATCTGTTTCACCTTGACCATTTCACTTCTTTCTCCCCCTGCATCTCCCTGAGGGGAAATTCCAACTAAGGTCATTCTCCCATTTTAGCATACCTGTCCTTGAAATCTGCAATCTTAAACAGGATACAATGGGGGGGGGGCACACCCTACCAACAGGACGTAACTAGCTCTGGATCTGGAGACTCAGACCCACTCTGCACGTCCACAGTCCTGGACCAACGGGACAACGGCGGGCCCTGGGTGCTTCCCTTGCCGGCTCTGGTCAGCCCTGCAAGGAGAACATCGACCATCCGGGGTCCTGCCTGGCTGGCTCCGGAGGACGTGAAGGACCATCCGGTGTCCAGTGCTGGGGGCCATCTAGTGTGGACGTTCCAAAGCCCTCAGACTTCCGACTCCTGGCAGGAGGAGGCCCAGGCGTGTTCTTGGGTAGGAAGGGAGAGAAGAGCTGTCAGGGGAAGCCATGGGTCCCTCCCCGCTGGGCAGAAGAGCGCTGGACCCAGCCCGGGGGGGGGGGGGCGCGCACCATGGAGTGGCACCGGGAGCTGGGCCTTGGCGCCAAGGCCTGGAAGGGCGCTGTAGCCTGGCTCCCCTCAGGGCGCGGAGGCAGATCTCTGGATTGTGCTCTCCGGCTGACAGATGCCCTGAGCCGCGCTGGGTGCACCGGACACAGTCCTGCAGGTTGAGACGCTTGCAGACGTGCGGGGGCCACCGCCGCTCACTGGCCGTGGGCATCGAGCAACGTGCTCCCGAGTGACTGGATGTTCCCTTACTCGTCGGGTTTGCCTTTCACGAAGGAGAAATGGGGAGCGAGAAGGAAGGAAGAGCAGGGAGAAATGGGCTGTGCTGGAGCTAATGTGATCTCCAGGCAGGCAGGGCCAGCGCGTCACGCTCCGCGCTGGAGATGGGCCACTGGTCCTGGTGACAGGTGATGGATGGTGGGGTGCGGCTGGCACCCGGCCAGGCGAGAGGAGTTCATAAATCAGACTCAAAACAGAAATACCTGACTGAAATCCTTGAGTTCTTTGAGGAGCCATTACAGGCCACAGAAGGGGGCACTCAGTTAAATCCGTGTGTGTGTGGAGGGGTGTGTGGAGGGGTGTGTGGGTGTGTAGATGTAGGTGTGTGTAGGGGTGGGTGTAGGTGTGGGTGTATGGGTGTGAAGTGTGGATGTATGTGTGTGTGGGGGGTGTAGGTGTGGGGGGTGTGGGTGTAGGTGTGTACGGGTGTAGATGTGTGTGTAGGTGTGGATTGTATGTGTGTGTGTGGG
>PVHY01019312.1:0-27651 GCA_004024945.1 Uropsilus gracilis
TTGCTTGAGTCTGTGGTACCCCAGGCAATGAGAGCCTGCGGTTCCACAGGCAAAAATAGCAAGACCTAGTCTCAAAAAAAAAAAAAAAAAAGAAGAGCTCCAACAGACCCTCGCCACAGCTGGCAGGGGTGGGTGCAAGGGTGAGCTCTATACCACCAGGACCTCGGGGTCTCGGATCCAGGGATCTCAGGCTGGGGAAGCCAGCCTCTGACTCCATGTGGGCAGGGGGTGGGGCCAAGCACCTCTCCCGGGAGGGGAGTCACTGAGGGCAGTCCCCTCTCTGGTTTACTTCAAGCTCAATTAGACATGCACTAGGAATGAAAAATCCGGTCTCTCCAGCTGCAGATATGATGGAGAGGAGAAGAACTAATAACAGCTCTGGATATATTCACCACCTGAGCCGTACAAGCAGCATTCTGGAAACCACTGAGACAAGAATGTGAAACCAATTGATTGAGGTGATCTGTCATAGATTCTACCTGCATAGTCTCTGGGGCTAGGGAACCAAATCCCTTGTCCACCATTAAATGCAACGTGAATGAGGCTCCCTCCTTTACCAGTCAATGAAGGAAGAAAGCCACAGAGATGTGGCTATGGCCCCATGGCAGAACTAGTAAAACATGAGAGGAGAGGAGCTGGATCAACCACCTGGGAAAGTCTGTCCCCAGGAGGGAACGCCTGCACCACCGGCAGCTGGGAGTTGGATTCCCAAACCAAAATTTCAGAACTGTATGGCACAGAACCAGCAACTCATGACAGACACCAGAAAGGACGCTGGAGAAGTGTACCACGTACTTGCCCTACAAGTTCCTGACGCGCTTGGTCCGACTATCTGCCTCAGTTACTCCTGGAGATTCGAGCAACCTTATATGTTGCTGTCCAGGAGTGCAAGCCCACACCCAGGAGAAAGGACAGAGACTCAGAAAAAGAAAAGACCAGAGGACCAAACATGGACCAATTGACTTGCAGTGAGAGGAGCTAGTGACCGGAGTGGGAAGGGGGGTAGGGGGATGGGGTGAAGGGTGAGGAGTGCAATATGGAAGTGAGGGCCAAACCTACAGGAAATGACAACCATACAAATGTGACCAATAATGCATGAAAATTACAAAATAAAAATTAAAAAGAAAAAGTGCCGCTTTCCCCCCCCTTTGGCTTGTTTGGAGGTTTCTGCCCCATTGTAACTGGATTTCACAACTACTATAATTCATTGAGGTTTGCTGTAGTTCTCAGTACATATTTGATCTTTGTAAATATCCTACGTGTGTTTGACAAGAACGTTTCAGTGCATTAAAATGAATACACAAATGGAGGAGAAAGGATACTTTTTCCTAAGAGAAGAACTCAGCAACTACAGAAGGAACCAAGGAAATGGAAAACCACCATTGAAATATAACCACAGTGATGGAGCTATGGCAGCAAGATCCAGCAAAGGATGGTGAAACAAGTGGGCAAAAGCTTGAAGGGAAATGGAATCTTTCCACAGTCTGGGAGTATCTTCTCAAGAAGGTATTAATCACACCAGAAAAATGCTCACTGACAGATAACACAGTTTGAACTAAGTTACTAAGGTTTGTATTACTAATAATAGGCCACTGTCATTATCTCATAAAATGTCAAGAAAGGTATAACCTCCATCTGAGCAGAAGAAAACACCAGACAAACCCAAATTGAGAGACGTCATACAAAGTAGTTGACCAGCACTTTTCAAAAGCACTAAGGCTCTGAAACATTTTGGAAAGATGAAGGATCTGTCACATAAGAAAGGAGTCCAGGCTGGGCAGGGTGGTGCGTGTCTGTAATCCAAGCGCTGGAAGACAAAGAGGCCAGGGATTGCTTGAGTTCATGAGAACGAGACTACCCTGGGCAACATAGTGAGCCCTGGTTTTGAAAAAGCAGCCAGGTGCAGTGGCAGTGCATGTAGTCCCAGCTATCTGGGAGGCTGAGGTTAAGGCTCGCTTGAGTTCATTGGATCGGGACTACTCCCAGGCAACCTGGCAAGACCTAGTCTCCAAAAAAAGAAAAAAGAAAAAAAGGAGTCCAAGGAGACATGGTGATTAATGTGGTATTCTGGTTTGGGTTCTGGATCAGAAATGGAACAGTAAATGTTAGGGGGTGAAGCAGCTGAATTGGGGGCTGTAGTGCTATCTTTGTGACACAGCTGAAATAGAAGCTGCAGTACCATTTCCCTGGGGAATGGCATGAGGAACTGTGGGTGGAGGTGAGGAAAAGTCATGCAAGAGGACAGACTGATTGATGGGGGTGCAAGGTGGAGGAGAGGATGAGGAAGGAGAGGCATGGCTGCCCGGAGGTTCTCTGGCCAGGAGCTGTGGGCTGTAGCTGAGCAGAGAAGGTAGAAGCTGCGAGCTTCTGGCCTCCCTTATTTACAAAAGGGTTAAAGAGCAAAGAAGCAAGAGTCACTGAGGCCACAAGAGGCCCTTGGTCATCTTACCCCCCAGTCCAGTCTCAGTTCCAAACAAAACTGCACAAATTACATCCATCTTCAGCTCCAGTGTCTTCCCACACTCTCCAGGAATTTCAAACAAAACAAAATATCAACAGTGGTGCCCCTTCAAATATAAAGCATATACACAAAGTCCAGGTTTTCAGCAAGTGGTCATCTTGTCAGAGATAAATATTTTCCAAGTCTTCTCCAGGTTCCAAACATTTGCAGCAAATACAGATCAGCTTCTCAGCATGCTATCTGCTTGTCAGAGGTTCAGGTTCCAGTTTCCAAGCAAAGCAAGTTTTTTTTTGAGACTAGGTCTCACTATTTTTGCCTGGGGAACTGCAGGCTCACTGCTGCCTGGGGTACCATGGACTCAAGCAATCCCCAGCCTCAGCTTCCCAGGTACCTAGAATTACAGGCATGCACCACCACGCCCAGCTATTTTTTTTTGGGGGGGGGACTAGATCTCTCTGTGTTGTCCTGGGTGAGGCTCAAACTGCGATCCCCAGACCCTGCCGTGACTCCATAAGCTGTCGTTTACAGGCACGTGCCACCGTGCATGGTTTTCCAAGCAAAGCAATATACAAATAACTTTTCAGCTTCCCTGGGGGAGCTTGTCTTGCACCTGCACATGCAGGTAGGAAGGACCTGAAGAGTAGCCAGATTTAAAATGTGACTTTTCCCTTTGTAAGTTGACTTTTGTGACTTATACCTTTTTTGCACCCAATATCATAGTGGGCAAAGTGTTCACACTCACAAAGTCTGAAGTTTAATTAATATTATCAGACAGGGAATATTGCAGGACCAATGTTAGTTTTGATGATTGTATCATGCAAAATGTCAACATTAGGAGAATAGATAACGGTGGATGAAGCCTGTATTATTTTTGTAACTTTTCTGTAAACTAAAAATACTTCAAAATTAAATAAGAACTGTTTAATGTCAACCTATGCCCCTAAAACTGTTGTAAATCAACATTTTCTCAGTAAACACTTTTTAAAAGTATATACATATTAAAAGTAAATTTTATTTATTTATTTATTTATTTGTTTGTTTGTTTGTTTATTTATTTATTTATTTATTTATTTATTTATTTATTTATTTATTTATTTATTTATATATGTTTCACAACATTGTAATCCCAGGGATTTACCCCCCCCTCCGCTCCATTCCCCCCCTTTCCCTACTGCTCAAAGTTGTGTGCTTCAGTTTGGTGCTTAGCTTGTTTTGACTTTTCCTCAAGGCTTTTGTTTTTTCACTATATTCCATATATTAGTGAAACCATTTGGTTTCTGTCTTTTTCTTTTTGACTTGTTTCTTCTAATATGATTTCTTCTAAGTACATCCATGTTGTTATAAAATCGTCAAATTTGTCACTTTTAATTGATGAGTAATTAAAAGTAAATTTTAAATTCAATGCTGTTTTAAGATTTTGTAAATCTAAATAACACTCATTTTGGCTGGGCGTGGGTGGTGCGCGCCTATAATTCCAGTTACCTGGGAAGCTGATGCTGGGGATCACTTGAGTCCATGGTACCCTGGGCAACATGAGTCTGCGGTTCCCTGGGCAACATAGCAAGACCCAGCCTCAAAAATAAATAAATAAATAAATAAATAAATAAATAAATAAATAAATAAATAAATAAATAAATAAATAAATAAATAAATAAATAAATAAATAAATAAATAAATAGATAAATAGATAGCACTCATTTTAAGAAATTATGGTAATGTTAAGCGGCAAGATCCTGGACAGTGTTAACTAATTGGCCTTGAGAGCACTGCAAGAGAAAACATAAAAGGGCATGAAATCGGGTCAAAAAGAGCAAAAGTCGCTAACAAACCACAGGTCCACATTACCTGTGCGTAGCAGTTGCTACTCAAAATGCAGTTTAACAAGGGGTTCTATTTACAAGGGAATTTTAACAGGGAAAACAAAAAATCCCTAAAGCCACAAGTGACCAGTCATCTTACCCTAGTCACCATTTAGTCCAAAAGTCCCAAACACATGTCCATGATGGTGCCCTTTTGTCCCTCCAAACCTGAGGCAGGCACTCTGCAAATTTCAGCCTTTCTCTTTGCTTTCAGTCTTCTCTTTGCTTCTTCTCTCTCCACTGTTCCGAGCTGCTCCACTTCTCCAAGGTGCTTCAAACTTCTTCAAAGGCTGGTGCATAAATCAGCTTTCCAAATCCCTGGCTATCTCCAGGTACCAGCTTTCCATGCCACCTTGCTATGGTGCCACGCTCTCCACACCAACCACTCTTTCACGGGTCACCATGGCTCCTTGCCACCTCCAGCTCACTCCTTAGGGGGTTTCCTCTGGCCAGGCCATGTGGACCTGTTCTTTCAGTCTGCCATTATCTCCTCTCCTTTCTCTTTTTAACCCCTTCCTTTTATCTGCCTTTTGGCGCATCTCGCTTCTTTTCACGCAGTCTTCCTCTTATACTCCACCCACTGGGGCATTTTGGTGCCCATTTAATTTTCAACTACTTCACTACCCTGTATCAGGCAGAACAAAACGACCTTGGGAAGGAGCAGATAGTTCCCATCAGAGGGAGGGCAGGCAGGCCTTCTCAAAGTAGATAGCCCAGCACAAGTAAAACTTAATGTATGTAAACCCGCCAAAATGTCTTAAAACCTGCTGTATTCTGCTTCTGTGCTTTGCTTAAATGATAAGATTAGAAATGCAGATCTGTAGCCAGGCGTGGTAGTGCACGCCTTTAGTCCCAGCCTTGGGAGGCTGAGGCTAGGAATCGCTTGAGCCCTTGGGTTCGAGACTACCCCGGGCAACATTGCAAGACCTAGTCTAAAAAAAAAAAAAAAGCCAGGCACGGTAGTGCGCACCTGTAAACCCAGCATTGGGTTTGGGACTACCGCACAAACACAGTGAGACTTAGTCTATTAAAAAAAAGAAATGCAGATATGTATTCAGACTCTGCTATGAAGCAGCTGGGACTAGGGATCGCAGTTCAAGTCCCGCCCGGGGCAACACAGCGAGACCTAGTCCCCAAAAATGGGCATGGTTGCGCATGCCTGTAATCCCAGCTACCTGGGAAACTGAAGCTGGGGATTGCTTGTGTCCATGGTATCCTGGGCAATGTGAGCCTGTGGTTCCACCGGCGAAAAAAAGAGAGACCTAGTCTCAAAAAACAAAAACAAAAACCAACTTTCCTACACCCTTATTTTCCTGTTTCTAAAGTGCCTGTGTTGGCCTAACAGTAACCACTACTCAGGTCAAGAAATAGAACACTCGACAAGGCACAGTGGCACGTGCCTTTAAACGCAGCCTACGAACCACGAGGCTGAGGCTAGGAACCGCTTGAGTCCGCAGGTTCGAGCCCCGCCTGGGGCAACATAACCGAGACCTCTCTCAAAAAATAGCTGGATGTCGTGGCGCATACCTGTAATCCTAGCTACCTGGGAGCCTGAGACTGAGGATTGCTTGAGTCCCTGGTACCCCAGGAAATCTGAGCCTGAGGTTCCCTGGGCAACAAAGCAAAACCTAGTTGCGGGCAGGCGGGCAGGCGGGCAGGCGGGCAGGCGGGCAGGCGGGCAGGCGGGCAGGCGGGCAGGCGGGCAGGCGGGAGGCTCAACATCCTGAACTGCCCCAGCTGCCATGCTTCCTCATCACACCTCTCCCCAGAGGGAACGGCCACCTGACTTTATGAAGGACTTACTCCTGTCTGTGTATTACAGTATTCCTTTCTGAACAGCCATCCTTAAAAGGTCAAGTTCAATTGTGCCCAGTTTAGAATTTCATAGACAGGAAATGGCATAGTAATATTCTTTTTGTGTCTCCTTTTTTGCTTGTTGTGTGTTTTTTTTACTTCATTGATTAAAAAAATTAACTATTATGAAATATACAACTTACTCTTTATCATCACAACCACTTAAAGGATACTGTTAAATGGTAACAAATGCATTCACATTGTTATATAACTATCCATCCCCAGAACTCTTCATCTGGTAACTGAAACTGTACCCACTAACAGAGAACTTTTCCCCTCTCACAGCCTCTGGCAACTGCCATTAGACTCTGTCTTTGTAATTTTGCCTACACTAAGTACCTTGTATGTAAATCATAAATTGTCTCCGTTGTGAATGGTTTATTTCACTTAGCATGTCCTCAAGCTTCATCCCTGTTGCAGCATATTGCAATTTCCTCCCATTTTTTTTTTTTGCTGACAAAATATCTTTATTGTGTGCAGTGCAAAAGGCTAAAACCCAAGAATTATAAAAAGATTCCCTTCCTTTTTAAGGCTGAATAATATTCCATTGTTCATGTATACTGCATTTTGTGTATCCATTCATCCACCATTGGAAACTTACGTTGCTTCCACCGTTTGTGAATGATGCCGCTATGAACATGGGTGTAAAAATCTTTCTTTAAAGCCCTGCATTCAGGGCCGGGCACGGTGGCTCGAGCTTGTAAGCTTCAGCCTATGAAGTGGCCGGGGCTAGGGACCGCGATTTGAGTCCCGCCTGGGGCCCGTAGCGAGACCTAGTTCCAAAAAAAAATAGCTGGGCGTGGTGGCGCGCGGCTGTCATCCCAGCTACCTGGGAAGCTGAGGCTGGGGATTGCTTGAGTCTGTGGTACCCAGGGCAACGAGAGCCTGCGGTTCCACAGGCAAAAATAACAAGACCCAGTCTCAAAAAATAAAATAAAATAAAATAAAATAAAATAAAATAAAATAAAATAAAATAAAATAAAATAAATAAAATAAAATAAAATAAAATAAAGCCCTGCATTCAGCCGGGCATTGTGGCATGTGCCGGTAAGCGACAGCTTATGGAGTTGCAGCAGGGTCTGGGGATTGTGACTCGAGTCCCACCCAGGGCAACACAGTAAGACCTAGTCTTAAAAAATAGCTGGGCGTGGTGGCACGCGCCTGTAATCCTAGCTAGCTGGGAAGCTGAGGCTGAGGATTGCTTGAGTCTGGTACCCCGGGTAACATGAGCCTGCGGTTCCACAGGCAAAAATAGACCTAGTTTCAAAAAAATAAATAAATAAAAATAAAGCCCTGCATTCAATTATTTTGGATGTATACCTAGAAGTGGAATTGCTGAATCATTGGGAAATTTTATTTTTAATATTTTGAGGTGTAAGGAAAATGAGTCAAAATCACTTTATTTTTCACCTTCCACACAAGGGACAGCCTGCAGCCTTGAAAAACAGCAGTTGGGGGGCTGTGCTTGGAATAATGTTTCTATTGTGTGGCTATGAACACTTAGCAGTGTAAAGGAGGCTGGGGGGTAGGAAAGGCAGTAGTTGCTGTTCTCTGTCTCTGAGTAAGTCTCTCCTGTTTCAGCATTAAAGGCATTTTATATAAATACATATAATAAAGGTCCCAAGGTTATTCTTCTATTTCCTCCAGAATTTTTCTTCTGTTTGCCAAAATCAACAATGAATTTGCCTGGCCTGACATGACATGAGGAAACCCCATACTGTTTTTCACAGTGGTTATATTTTATATTTTCACCAACATCTTCCAATTTTTTTATATCTTCACCAACACTTGTTACTCTCTATATTTTATAGTAGTTATCCTAATGAATGTGAGGTATTTATTTTTTGTAGTTTTAATTTGCATTTTCCAAATGATTAGTTATCTTTTCATGTAATTATTAGCTATTTATATATCTTCTTTGGAGAAGTGTCCTTTGCCCCCTTTTGAATTGGGTTGAATGTTATTGTTGGTGAGTTCCACAAGTTCTCTATATAATCTAGACAGCTTGTGTCTATTTTATATTTCATTAATTTTTACTCTTCTTTTTATTTTTTCATTCCTCTACATTCTTTGGGCTGATTTTGCTGTTTTTGTATTTTTTTTTCTAACTTACTAAGATGGTTGCTTGATTCATAAGTTTTCAATTTTCACTGTTTTTCTAATTTAAGTATTTAAGGATATGAATGTTCCCTCTACATTTAGCTTTAACTATGCTACCTCAGCTTTGATAGTTTTTGTTTTTTTTTTTTTTGGTCAATAGGTTTAAAAATATTTTATAATTTTCAGTATTAATTCTTTATTACTCATGGTTTTCTTAATAGTAACTTTATTTCCAAAAATCAATTGTGTTAAGTTCTAGAAAATTACATTATGGAAGGCCGGGCATGTTGGCTCATGCCTGTAAGCTTCAGTCTATGAAGTTGGCCGGGGCTAGCGATCGCAGTTCGAGTCTCACCTGGGTCCCGTAGTGAGACCTAGTTCCAAAAAAATACAGCTGGGCGTGGTGCCATGTGTCTGTAATCCCAGCTACCTGGGAAGCTGAGGCTGGGGATTGCTTGAGTCTGTGGTACCCCGGGCAACGTGAGCCTGCGGTTCCATGGGCAAAAATAGCGAGAACTAGTCTCAAAAAAACAAACAGAAAAAAAAATTACATTTTGGTTAGAGACCATGCTTTATATTATTTCTGTTCTTGAAACTTTTTTTTTTTTTTGAGACTAGATCTTGCTATGTTGTACCACAGACTCAAGTTGCCTGGGGTACCGTGGACTCAAGTGATCCCCAGCCTTAGGCTCCCAGGTAGCTGGGATTACAGGCACCCGCCACGGCACCCAGCTGATTTTTCGAGATCAGGTCTCACTATGTTGCCTGGGGTAGTCTTGAACCCGTGAACTCAAGTAATCCCAAGCCTCTTGCCTCCCACTGCTTGGGACACTGCTTGGACAACAGGCGCGCAACCCCATGCCCGGCTGTTCTTGAAATTGTATTTACCATTATACACTTAATTTTTGTAAATGTTCATGTATGCTTGAAAAATACATATCTTCTATACTTACTAGATGCAGCATTATGTATATATTCTTTTGTTGAACATAATAAGCACCTGTACTTATTTGTTAGAGCCTACAGTAACTTAAGTGGTTTATTTTATTTTTTAAGTTTATTTTCTTGATACAGATTCAGTCATATTTGTATAGTCATGATCCATCATTTTTATCATTTTTCCCTTCTCCCCACACCTCCTCCAGTAGCTCCCGCCTCCCTTTTATTGCAAGTCCTTGGTCAGTGTTTAGCCCACTGGTCTCTTCCCTCTACTGTTATAATGTCTTTTCCCTGGGTCAGAGACTGTGCTCCTGGGACTTCTCAGTCATGCTGAGTGCATGACTGAGGGTGTCTTCCGGGGGTGCCTTCATAGCGAGTAGTTAGTCAGATCATGTCTGAAAACTCTTGTTTAGTTTGGGTCAGTTGCATTGCGCTGCTATCCTGACTCCTTTGTTGTGAAACTTCCAGCGATGGAGGTGGCTGTCTCCTTTTCTCCAGACCTGTGTGATCACAGACATTTTTCATGTTGGCTTTCTCCTTCATTCCGGCATTTGTTCCATGTTGCTGTTTCCATTCTTTATGGTTCTGGAATCTGGGGTTGGGGTCCCAACTCCCAGCCATTTGTGGTAGAGAGGTCCCTGACAACTTAGGTGTCAGGGAGAGGTCCCTGACAACTTAGACTTGAGAGATTCAACCATTTTGGAAGGAAAGATGAAGGACCTGAAGCCATGATTAGGGGCCTCAGGCTCAGGCTTTTGCCCAGCCTGGTAACAGGCTTTTAGTAGCATAAGCTGAATGTGCATGCTAAAAGTTAGAGGTTGGAGATTTGAACTCCGTGTTGGAGTTTGTCTTGCGGAGTTTGACGTGGGTGTTTCGGGAAGAGGCCTTGTGAGTCAGGCCTGAGAAGGCCTTGATGAATCTGCCATTGGTTCCTGTTTTTCGAAGGTTTTTTTTTTTTAACCACCTGAAGTGAAGAGGACACAGCAAGGAGCAGACAGTACTGTCTTCATCTACATGCTTGGATGGAACACGCCAAGGAGAAGAAAAGATGTCTTTTTGGAGCATGCTGTGATGAACTGATTAATTGGACATTGGTGAAATGATCAGGACGAAGAGACTAAGGTTTCTGGACTGTGTTGAAATGATCAGGGTTTTTCTAGTATGTTTCTCTTTGTAGTAATTAGGAAATCACTTTGTTAGAAACAAATAGTTCTTTTAAGGACAGGCATGGTGGTGCATGCCTGTAAGCGGCGGTCTAGGAAGCCGCGGCTGGAACCGGGGATAGCAGTTCAAATTCCACTCAGGGCAACATAGTGAGACCTAGCTCTAATAAAAACAGCTGGGCATGGTGGCACATACCTGTGATCCCAGCTACCTGGGAAGCTGAGGCTGGGGATCGCTTGAGTCCTTGGTACCATGTGAGCCTGCGGTTCCACAGGCAAAAATAGTGAGACCTAGTCTCAAAAAAAAAAAAAAAAATAGTTCTTTTAAATTAAAAAAAAAAATAGCCGGGCATGGTGGCGCATGCCTGCTAGGAAGCTCAGGCTGGGGATTGCTTAAGTCTGTGGTACCCTGGGCAATGTGAACCTGTGGTTCCATAGGCAAAAATAGTGAGACCTAGTCTCAAAATAAACAAACAAACAAACAAATATAAATAAATAAATGAGACAACAGACTTGATTGTCTCACAGTTCTGTAAGTTGAAAGTTCAAGATCACGTGTTAACAAGGTTGGTTCCTACTGAACCATGCCTGAGAAGAATCTGCTCAGCCTTCTCTCTGAGCATTTGCAAACAATCTGGTATTCTTGATCTTACAAACATTACTGCAATCTCTGCCTTCATCTTCACATTATTTTCTCCCTGCCTATGTCCACATTTCCCCTTTTTATAGGGGAACCAGTTGATTGGATTAGGGGCCCTATGCTGGTATGACCACATCTTAATTAATTCCATCTGCATCAAATCTCTTTCTAAATAAGGTCACATTCTGTTGGAAGTTAAGACTTCAGCATATGAATTTTTGAGGGACATGACCCAACCCCTAACACATTATTACTTTGCTTACCATCAGACGTTTTAAAATGCTGCCAGTCAAACCATGATTCAATTCCAGAACACCAACAACTATAATTTTTTTCCCTTCAGAGATGTATTAATAACATGTTCATCACTATTGATATTTTCCTCTCTGACTATTCTATTGGTTATAGAAAAAAAGATACTCAAAACTGATTAAAGGTTTTTTATGATTAAAAGTTTTTCTAAGTCTCTTTATAATGTTCTCAGTTTTTTTCTTTTTATATATTGAGGTCATGTTATTAGATCCATAATACTTGAGATTATTATATTTTTCTGGTACATTTTATCATTATGAATAAACCCCTAAATACTACTTTCTGCCTAAAATTCTATCTAGCTGCTGTTAATGTAGTTGACCTAGTTTTCTTTTGGTGTGTTTTGTGCAGACTTTTTCTAGACTTCTACTTTCATACTATCTGTTTTCTTATGTTCTATAAATGACTTATGGTCAGCATATAGCTTTGTCAATGCCCAGACCCACCCATTGGTAATTGAGAATGCTTCATTCAAAAGGGAGTGATTAAAAACAATTCTTGTTTTGTCTCTCTGGGACACCAACTACTCTTCCTGGTGGACCTTCTCCCTCCATCACCATTGCTCAGCAGTCAGGACAGTGACTTGGGGTCAGGGTCTCCTGGACTCGAGGGTTGCTTCTCCCCACACTGCATCTGGCCTGGCAGCCATCAGCCATGGGCCTTGTGTGCTGCTCCCAGTGCTGGGAGGGTCCCAGTCTACTCAGCTAAGTGTGGGCTTGGTTCTCTGACCTCCTTCCCAAGTCCACCAAGACCTCTTTTTTTTTTTGAGACTAGGTCTCGCTATTTTTTTTGCCCGTGGAACCGCAGGCTCTCGTTGCCCGGGGTACCATGGACTCAAGCAATCCCCAGCCTCAGCTTCCCAGATAGCTGGGATTAAAGGCGCGTGCCACCACGCCCAATTATTTTTTGGGACTAGGTCTCACTACAGGCCTCAGGCGGGACTGGAACCGCGATCCCTAGCCCCGGCCACTTCATAGGCTGAAGCTTGCAGGCACGAGCCACCGTGCCCAGCCCACCAAGACTTCTTGCCTATGACTTCGGGAAGCCCCATCATGAGCTGAGGACCTGAAGTTGGGGTGGTCTCTGGCTGTCCTGCAGGCTCACCTCACAGCCACCATATGCAGGATCTTCAGGACCTGTTACTTAGGTTTTTACTTTCCATCATAAATGGTTTTGTTTACTGTCATCATTGTAATAGTTCAAAGCAGTAACAGATAATAAAGTTTATTATCTTCAGGCAGGTCTTCCAAGTGTTTTGGAACCCCTTTTGTAGCAACAAAAATAAATTAGATGAAACTGAGTTTTTATTTAATTTATTTATTTATTTATTTTTATTTACTTACTTATTTATTATTTTTTGAGACCAGGTCTTGCTATTTTTGCCCGCGGAACCGCAGGCTCATGTTGCCCGGGGTACCACAGACTCAAGAAATCCCCAGCCTCAGCTTCCCAGGTAGCTGGGATGACAGGCGCACGCCACCACACCCAGCTATTTTTTTGGAACTAGGTCTCGCTACAGGCCCCAGGCGGGACTCGAACCGCGATCCCTAGCCCCGGCCGCTTCATAGGCTGAAGCTTACAGGCATGAGCCATGGTGCCCGGCTATTTTATTGATTCAACCTGACAATCTGAAGCATTTAATCCATTTATAGTCAATAAAATTACTTATGTATTAAGTTATAAATTTACCATATTATGTGCAGTTTCTACTTGTTTGTATATTGTTATCTTGTTTTGCCTTAAATCACCTTTTTACTTTGAACAATTTCAGATTTACAGAAAAACTGTGAAGAGTAAGCAGAGTTCCCATATACCCCACACTTAGTTCTCCCTATTATTAATATCTTACTTTACTGATTTTATAATAAATCAATCATTGATAGAGCATTAGTAACTAAAGTGCATACTTTATTCAAATTTCTTTGGTTTTTATCTAATATCCTTTTTCTGTTCTAGGATCCCACAGAGGATGGTATAATACGTTTGGTTGTAATTTCTCTTTAAGTTCTTTGACTATGAAGAGTTTTTCAGATTTTCCTTGTTTCTTCACAGGTTGAGGAGTACTCAAAGGATAAGGTTAGGTATTTTGTAGACTATTCCTTAATTGGGCTTTATCTGGTATTTTTCTCATCAAACTGGGGTTATGAGTTTTGGAGAGAAAGACAACACAGGTAAAATGCCATTTTCATCCTACCATTGAGAACACCTAGCAATATGATTTACCATTGACCTTGGAGGTCTCATTAAGCTAACATTCCTCCTCTTTGGAACTACTCTCCTCCTTCTCCTCTTCACACTGCACTCTTGGCAAGGAAGATGAGCACAGCTGCACTTGCAGAATGAAGTTAGGCTCCACTTTTTAAAAAAAATTTTTGATTGCATATATATGTATACACACACACACACACACACACGAATTACATTGTTTATCCCAATATTCTCCCATCACCTTATCACTGATACACCTTCTTTATCTCTTGTGGCCATCCCCTCCCCTGATTTTAGGTCCTTCCCCTCCCTTGATCTATGCTTCAGTTCTGTTGGCAGTTTCAAATTTTTCTTATCTGTTTCTTTTCCCTAAATCCCTCATATAAGTGAGACCATCCCATATTTCTCTTTTTCTTTCCGGTTAATTTCTGCTAACATGATTCCATCCATGTTGCTGCAAATGACATAAGTTGTCCTCTTTGATTGATGCATAATATTCCTTTGTGTAGATATACCACATCTTTTTCAGTCATTCACCTGTTTCGGGGCATTTGGGTTGTTTCCGTATCTTGGCAATTGTAAATAGTGCTGTAATAAACATGCGAGTACATGTGTCCTTATGAATGAGTGCTTTTACATCCTTTGGGTAGATTCCCAGTAGTGGGATTGCTGGGTTGAATGGTAGTTTTAGTTGTTTGAGGGAGGCTCCACTTTCTTGAGGGTAGAACTGCCACATGACTCATGAGGTATTTTTCTGCATAAATTTGTCTTTTCACCCATTTGTTTACTTGTGTCCATACAGATTATACTTTGAGCTACAATTCTATACTACTTGATTTTGTTACATAAAGTATTATAACTTTGACCATTGGGAGCATTTTCGGTTAGCTCTTATGTACCTGTGATCTGTCCCCATCATTCTGGCTTTTTAAAAAAAAATCACTTCCTTACTTTCTGGCACCACAAAATACTTCAGGTATACCTTGCGTATGTCCTGCCACAATTCTGGAGTCAGCCATTTCTCCAGAGTCCTGGTTGATTCTATTGAAGTAGGGCATCTGAGCTGTAGGTACATTTGGGGACCACTAGTTGTCCTCTGAGGCCTTCTCAACTGACAATGCAAGGAAAGATATGTAAGTCTATGAACTACCTCATACAAATCCATAAATACTTCTCTCTGTATCTGAATTAAGCTAAACCTGAGTTCAGATTGATGTCTACAACTCTAATCCATCTCTACATAGACCATTCTAGCCTTGCTCGTCTAAAAACTCTCATATGGACTCCTGTGAGAGAGTCAGCCGGAAACCTGACTCCCCACCCATCATTGGCTTAATTGTTCAATTTCAGAATGCAGGTAGAGTGACTTCAGAACTGCTAACAGCATCGCCAGGGAACACAGTGGTATCAACTAGAGTACACTGCTGTGTAGTTTTTCCTTTTTTTTGAGACTAAGTCTCACTTTTTTGCCATTAGAACCGCAGGCTCCCATTGCCCGCAGTACCACAGACTCAAGCGATCCCCAGCCTCAGCTTCCCAGGCAGCTGGAATTTTAAGCGCGCGCCACCACGCCCAGCTATTTTTTGGGAGGTCTTGCTATGTTGCCCCGGGCAGGTCTTGAACCGAGATCCCCAGTCCCAACCGCGACTCCATAGGCTGTCTCTTACAGGCATGTGCCTCTATGCACGTTTAGTCTTTTTTTTTTTTTTTCTTTTGAGATGAGGTCTCACTATGCTGCCTGGGGTAGACTCAACCCCGCGAATTCAAGTGATTCCTGGCCTCAGCCTCCCAAGGTTGAGGTTAAAGGCGTGTGCTAGCTACCGCACCCAGCTCAGCTGTGTAATTTCTTTTGCTGTGGACAGTCTTAGAGATTCCATTAGTTTCTAAGACAACCCCCTCACCTTCTTCAGTGGAGGAATACACTTGCATAGTTAGATCTCTGGTTATTCTTCATTTCATCCTGGGAACTCCTGAATTAAATGGTAGATATTTTTAAATTTTCATATTTTATTTTATTTTATTTTATTTTTTTTATTTTTTAAGACTAGGTCTCGTTATTTTTGCCCATGGAACCACAGGCTCACATTGCCCGGGGTAACACAGAATCAAGCAATCCCCAGCCTCACATTCCCAGGTAGCTGGGATTACAGGCACACGCCACCATGCCCAGCTATTTTTTTGGGATCAGGTCTCCCTATGTGCCCCTGGTGGGACTCAAACCGCGATCCCTGATCCCAGCTGCAGCTTCCTAGGCTGCTGCTTACAGGCATGCGCCACCATGCCCGGCCTAGCTTTCCATATTTGTCTTTACTTTTTTGCTGTAGTTATGAGTTTTAGCAAATACATTAGATCATATAGCCACAATTATCAGTTTCTTTAAAAAAAACACAATTTTTTTAACCTATTTTGGTTTTAGAATTTTTTATACCATTTTCTCTTTATTAATTTGATGACTGTACACTGCTTTTCGATTTAGTGGCTCACAAAGCACATATTGATCCTTACCTTACCAATGTCAATCAACTGACACTTCTAGCAGTACATCAAAAACACTTTAGGCCAGGCATGGTAGCGAATGCCTGTAGGTGGCAGCCTAGGAAGCCATGGCCGGGGCCAGGGATCGCAGTTCGAGTCCCGCCGGGGGCATGTAGTGAGACCTAGCCCCCCAAAAAATAGCGGGGCGTGGTGGCGCGCGCCTATAACCCCAGCTACCTGGGAAGCTGAGGCTGGATATTGCTTGAGTCTGTGGTACCCTGGGCAACGTGAGCCTGCGTTTCCACAGGCAGAAATAGCAAGGCCTAGTCTCAAAAACAAAAACAAAAAAAAAGCTGTTGTTTCATGTACTTTAATTCCCGGTCTAAATACCATGAGACATTACCATTTTTGATAGGTCAATATTTTGCTTTCCACACATATTATCCACTTTCACCATTTTTTATTATTATGGTTAAAGATTATTCTTTAGAATCATCTGAATATGCTGGTGGTAGACGGTTTGTGTTTATTTTTAAAAAGCTTACCGATTCTTCCCTCAATTATGTTCAGTTTGCTACTAAGGTCATTTATTGATAATATTTTCATTTATTATATTTTTCTAACTAAAACTAGGGTGGGAAAAAGAGGTAGATTGGATGGTGGTAGGTTGAGTCTAGACTTCTGGTGGTGTGGTGTACAGATGTCAATATGTGAAATTATACCCCTGAAACTTAAAAGTGTTTGTAAACCAATAAAAAGCACCAACAAAAAATAAAAATTCTATTCAGTCTTTTCCTGTGCTATTTTGGTAGTTTTCTGACCTCTGCTGAGATTTCTTTCTTTTTTTAATTTAAAGTTTATATATATATATATATTTTTTTCCCTTATCATTGTAGTCCCTGGGGGTTACCCACTAATTCTTTTCCCTGACCGCTCCCATTTATCCACCTCCTTCAGTTGTGCACTGTAGTTTGTTTGTTAGGTTGTTTTGTGCTGAGATTTCTAAGCTTGGCTTTTACCTTCTTGAAATACTTAGGAATTGTTTTCATTTCTATGTAATTCCAATACATGGAATTTCTGCAGGTTTACACTAGTTGTTTCTGTTTGGTTTCACTTACATTGCTTTATCTCTTCAAGTACTTAATTAATTTTTATCATGGTTGACATTAGATTTGAAGAAAATTTATTATGATACTTTGGAGATCTAAGTGATAGGGAATGGAAGAATGCAGTCCATCCCACTCTCAAATCATGGATACAGATACCAGGTAATTTAATCTTCAATGTTGCCTAACAGCTCTGGTAACTGAATTCGATTCCCCTAGACAGACCCCACTTTATGTCCTCTAAAACCAAGAAGTCATCTTTAGCCAACTTCCTCTCCCCTGGAAAACAAACACCAAGACACCCTCACAACAAAGACCACGCCATTTATTTACAAAGGCCAGTGTGGGAGCTGGGGGTGGGAAGAAGGGAAAGTCACACAGACATCCTCTCTGGATTGCTTGCGACCCTTTCCCACTTGGAGCAAAATTCTGTTCGCTTTGCCTCCACATTTCAGTCATGGGTAGTCCAAGCAGCTGGCTAAGTGGCAGAGGAAGGAGGTGACATAAGCCTCCTCTGTTCCAGTAGAACAAGGTCCAATTCCAGATCAAAGACATCAGTGCCATCCTCTCTTTTCCTTACCTTCTGGCTTACAAGGAAATAATAAACTCAAAGAGCAGGGGCTAAGATGCCAAAGGTCAGGGGCTCCTCTACCATTGTCCCAGAGCAATGAGGGGTGACAAGGGTGCCGATTACAGCTCTGACAGCTTCAGGAGGGTCGGTCACCCAGCAGGCCAAGGAACCTAGTTCTGGAGGTTGTATGTATCCCTACCCCAGTCTAGTCTTTTTGCCTACTTGTCTGGTAGGAAAAAACTCTGAACCAGAAATCAACAGGAGTCCACCCTCCCACTCAGTTCACAGGTGTGTATGTGCACATTATACGCTCCCATCCATACCCACGGATGGGGCAGGCCCTAGTCCCCTGCAAGTCTTTGATGGGGGGGGGGGTTTCAAATCACTGGTGCCTGAGGACACAGACAAGTCCTGAGTCCAAGGAAATGTGTATGTGAATACCCACATAAGAATACGTGTCTGGGGAAATAAAGCCAGGATGGTTCCTTGTGAGGCCTATCAATTAGCTGCATTGAGCCTCTTTCTTCAACTCAAATCCTATCAACATCTCAAAGTCCCCTCTGTAGGACTCAGTCTGGACTCCTGCCAAAAGAGCTATTAGTGCTTCTACTCCTTAACAGTCAATTCCAGCTCTGAGTCTTTTACTCAGCTGTTTCCCCCATTCCTTTCCTCCAGAAAATCTCACTCCTTCTTCTTCTACTCCCATCTCCACTGAGCTGGTCCACAACTTGCTAACGCCCTGTCCCGAAGGTTGTCTCATCTCCCCCTTTAGCCAGGGAGAATAAGCATCTTCTTCCTCCTCCTGCAAGTTCCAGGAGACCCCCTGAAAAAATGCTCTATGAAGTGACCAGAATAGGTGAGGAAAAAAATCAATCTGTTCACCAGGCCCTCCTTCTGAGTATGAAATTCTTGCATTGCCTGAGGGAGGGGTGGGGTGGGGGACACTTTGAAAAAAAAGGAAAGGAGTAACCAAAAGGAAATACAAGACTAGCAAACCCTAGTGCCCTAGTGGTTCAGATGGAAGACCCTGTTCAGGGACATGGGCAGCTGGCTCCTCTTTTGACTCTGTACCACCGAGAAGTCTGACAACTGAAAGAGGTGGTTGTGGGGTAAGGATGCCAATCAACAAAACTGAAAACCGCTCACAGAGCTTTGCTCAAGTTGCATCAGTAGAGAAGATTTGGTGAAAAATGTAGAAGTAAAACCAACATCCTCAGGCAGAGGTGTGGGGTTGGGGCCCAGGCCTCTAAAGTTGCCCTGCTGTCTGGAGAGGACAAGGGAGAAGACAGGAGGGATGACAAGCTGCAGGTAGGGGTCAACTGAGGAGCCAAATGCTGGCATCAGGGGAGGGAGAAGCAGGAGGCACAGCCTGGTGAGGGATTAAGAGAGCTGAGAGCCCAGAAGTCTCTCGATTGCTGCGTTGATGTCCCCTCCTGTGGCAATCAGGGCCTGCAGGTTGGCCTCCCGATTGATGAAGCCCATGGAGTTGAGCTGCTCCAACTGCTGCTGAAATCTCACTTCTGGTGTCTGCACCTGCAGGGGACAAGCCTTGGGAAGTGGGCACAAGACCAACACCAGGGGGTCTTTCTGAATGAGAGTCAACCCATGGGGCAGGGAGAGGCAAGCTGCAAATAGCAGCCACGAAGTCTGTGGCCTAAGTCACTAAAGAGCTATGTAATAAGGTCAGGGATGTAGCTCTTAACACTTCAATGTAATAGGCCTGGATCAGTTTATACCCCAGCACTCCAGAGATGTTAACAAGCACCCCAGAAGTCAGAGGCTCATGTTCGATAAAATGCCTACTGAACACTCCCTCCAGAGCCCCCCCACTCCCCGCCCCCCTTGGCTGTCATCGTGCACACAGCCAGATCAAAGGCCAGAGAAAGGCCCCAGGAAAGAGAAAGACTGTTTAATTTTAAGCAAGTAATACACAGTTATTTATATATATAAAAAGAATGCTTTCCATTCTTGACACTCGTATAAACATCTCCTGGAATATATTCCCCCAGGAGATGCTCAGAAGCTATAGAAGAGGCCCAGCAGTCACAGGTCATCGAGCTGTGGACCAGAGGAGCTTGTGACGCACAGGAGAGGAGAGGACTGCGCGGAGCACAGAGCAGACAGTCGCGTAGGTCCTGGCGCGCAGGCAGAGCCCTTGCCAGAGCGACACACAGTTCCTATCAGAGCCTGCAGAATGTAACCTGCCTGGCCTTCGGTGATGGCTTGACCACCCCTCTCAGGGCCATGCGCTAAGCTAGGCGCACATGCATCTTTGTTGACTGGCTTTTTCAAGATTCATCTAGTCACAAAGGTCACAGGGACCACCCAAGGTCATCCCCCAGGGCTCAAGTCACCTCACCCGAAGGTGAAGCCATCTCAAAGCCAGAAAGCTCAGTGTGAAACTTGGCTCCATCATATACTAGTTGTGTGACTCTGAGGAACTATTTAACCACTCTGGGCTTCAGTTCTCTTCTCTGTAGCACCAGAGATCAGAACAGTAGCTTCCTGACAAGCTGTGGTGAAGAAGGTAAATGAGTGTGTAAATATAAAGCACCGAGAGCGTCACCTAGCACAGGTTAAAGTTCTGTTACTACTCTCACCTCACCTCCGTTTTACAAGCATAGAAACCAAATTCAGGGGAGATGGGTGACTTGCTCAGGGCTAGAAATTGGCAGTCTTCCAAGTGGACTCTACTGCCTCCATTCTCTGATGTCCTGACACTGCCAGGAAGGAGGTGGTAGTCCCACTTAGCCCCACTGTGCCCAGTACCTGTGAGTTTCCACTTCCAGCCAAAAGCTGGATCATTTGCTGCATAAGCTGCTGCTGGGCACTGGAGGCCCCTGTTGGAGAAGATGTGGCTGGAGGGGCTGGTGAGGAGGTGGGAGCTTCAGGTGCATTCCCGGTGTTGCTGCCTGCCGAGGGTGCTGGGGTCCGGGACATCCCAAAAGAGCCAAGGCTGCATACAGGAGAGACCAAGAGGTGGGAGATGGTGTCCGAGGAAGAGATGGAGAAGTGAGATCCAAAAGGAAAAGCAGATGCAAGAAACAGGAAGAGAGACCCTCAGAGTCACTGCTCAGAGTGGCAGAGGGTGGGATGCAGGGGAGGCGTAACCAGAACCTCACTGCCCCCCTGGCCCCATTCTCACCTGGGTACCAGCCCAGGGGCCTCGGTCTGCAAGGTCTGCAGTCCCTGCTGGATCTGCAGCAGAGCCTGCATGGCACGGGGGTTGGTGAGGATAGAGAGCGATTCTGGGTTCTGCATCTGGTGGGAAACGAGCAGACAGGCAGCAAGAGGTGGAAGGAGAACTCAGGGCCCACCTTGCCCTCCACTTCTTCCCCCCAGGTCCTTACTCACCTGCTGCAGGAAAACTGGGAGTTGCAGGCGGAGCTGCTCCTGCAGCTGAGGGTTCCCAGCAAACAGTGGCACATTCACCATCATCTGCCAGGGGGAAGCAAATAAGGGGAGGCCTGGTCCACCCACCCTAGGAATTCCCTGGGCACTATTACTACTGGAGACAATCTGGTCAGCTTTCCCAAGGACTTCATGGTATTCTGCAGGCCTGGGTGGGAGAGTAAGTGGAAAAGGAGCTACAGCTGGGCAGTGAGAATCGGGGCCCAGGCTGCTCAGTCCCAGGCCGATGACAAGGACTGGTGTCTCCAAGTACTGCACGGTGCAGACTATGTGCTGAACCATACATATCCTAAGCACTCTAAGCACCCTCAGAACTCTGCAAGCAGGCACTAATGAGACAGTGGAGGGAATGGAGAACTTACTACTAGTTCAGACAGCTAGCAGGTGTTACAACTTGAAGAGCAAAGCCAGTCTGTCTGGCCCCACACACCTCCCTATACCAGCGTGGTACCTGAGCAGCAAAGTCAGGGTTCTGGGCGAGTGTCTGCATCATGCTGCGCATGTAAGGGGCTGAGATTACATTCTGCATCAGCTGGGGGTTCTCAGAGATCTGCTGGAGCAGGGCCTGCATCTCCGGGCTGTTGAACATCCCTGGGACGAGGAAGAAAAACCAAACGAAACACAAGGGCTCCAGATGGCAACCAGGAACTTTGCTTCAGTCTCCCTTACTTTATACAATGAGTGGTCACAAAAGTATAATGGGCACCACAGGCTCATGGGTCCAAGTCTCTCCTGACATGGAGGCCATCCTGCCTTGCTCTGGCCCAGCCCCTCCCGTCTACTCTGCTAAGGACAAACCAGTTGGAACCTGGGTCTGATCATGCCCCTCTGGACTGTTCCTGCCACCGACCTAAATAATATCACTGCTGGAAAGGAACTGATCATCACAATGGTTTTCAAACTTGCCTTAGCAGCAGAGGCTCTTCCTCAAACCAAGTCCCACTCAGAAAGCAAGTATGTTAGTGGTCTGGCTGGAGAGATGGTCCAGGCCCCCCAAGACTCAGAGTACAATTTCAAAACCACAGATGAAATTGAAATCACTTATTTTATAAATACATAGAGGGGATGAAACTTTCCCAACCAAGATGTTCTCCAGGGCACAGAGAAATCAGTGCATCTACCAGAGACATCCCCAGGGCCGAATGTAGTCACAGTCCAGGTAAATGGGGCACTCCCAGGGTTGTGCAGTGCATAACCTGCACTTCTGTACATGTGCTGCACATCCTTTGCCCTAGCCTCACATCTGCCTTTCTCCTGGTCTGCCCTGGTTCCTCTCCCACACCCCGCTCCGTCTGACCCATTTACACTGGATAGTAGCAGCAGTGCCAAAAGAGCTTAAAAAGTGGGGCCTAGTTAATTCATGAGCCATTATGCCATTCCTGTCTGGAATATCAGAACATGGCCAGAACCACCCCTCACCCTTTGAGGGTGGAGCCACTACCTCAGACTGCAAGCCTCCTCTGTGGCTCCAATGCAGTCTCCCCTCTGTCTTCAATATTCTAGAACAATGTGAACCCCACCCATTTCTGGGACAGAGAGACTGTGCAGATGACCACACTAAACTCCTTCATCCTAGGACGTACCTGACCCCAGGCTAGCCGCATTGATCCCAAAGGGGTTCGAGACTGTCGGGTGCACCTGGCTGGTCCCCGATCCTCCGGTGCCCTCCCCACCGGACCCGGGGGCCTGGGAGGTGGGGGGTGAGGGGCTCCAGGGGTTAGGGAGGGGCTCTCGGTTCTCAGTTCGCAGAGGCTGGGAGGACGAGCTGTCGGAGTTCCCCGCCAGGGAAGAGAAGGGATTGTTGCCAAACTGGGAGAAGGGAAAGGTTTTGGGTTAAGGACTGAAACAAATCAGTGAAAAGGGCTAGGCCCTTTCTTTTCTTTCACCTACCAGCCTCCCCTTGCCCAGGAAAGGGAGAAATCTAAGACCTTAGAGAGCCTCTGCTCCATCTTTGGCCCCACAATAGGTAGCTACAACCTTACCTTCAGGTAGAAGTTGGCTGATGCTAAGATCTGAACAACTGAACCTGACATAACTGAGAACTACCTCTCTCTCCTGGGGGTTCTAAACACTGGGTAGCTCTCATTTTTGCTCCCAATGGTACTTTACCCCTTTACACACACCATTCCTACTGTGCACTGAGTTATCAGTTTTCTTTAGCTCTGAAGGGGCAGAGATAACAACCTCTGCATCCCAGGCCCTGCCACAAGCAGGTGCTCAGCAGGTAATTGCTGGCCTGAACAGAAATCTCTACTTCAACCCTGACCTTGCCTTTTTCAGTCACCTTGGGGTTTAATACTGGTGTCCCAGGTCCCAAGGTAGCATTCTGTCCATGCAGACACACCTCACAGGGAGAGTCCCTAGAGAGTCCCCTGGCTGAGCTTTCCTCCTCATCTTCTCCTCTTTCTACTGCTTCTGCCTCTGAACTCCCTCCATCCCCTCTTCCCGCAGCTGAGCTCCTCAGACTGCTTTGGCTGAGCAGTTCTGAGTACTGGGTCCTTCACTCCTTACCCAGCTCCATCCTGAGATCTAATCCTCTCATATGCCAAGCAGCACCTGAACATCCTCCTGCTGTAGCCACTAGCACCCAGGAAAGAACTCTGGCCAACAGTGTACTTCCTAGAATCCTAGACCCCATTTCCCTTGCTCAGCCACCTCTCACACGTTCCTAGGTGGCTGCGACCTAAGAAGGAGGCAGTACGGCAGCCTGGATCCCTCCCCACCAGAAGAACTCCACATCCAGCCCCTTTCCTGTTGACTCAGGGTCATGAGGACAGGGCTGACCAAGGACTCTCCCACTCTGAGCTTGGTTCCTTCGTCTCGCCAGATGCTTGCTCAGATAACAGGCCGTAGTTTCATACTTTGTCCCATTTCAGGTTTCCTGTTCTGGTGACTTGCCTAGCCCTCAAGATCTCCTATCTCTGGGCCCTACCTTAATCTTCTCTGTATACTCTAAGGATGGAATCTCTTTTCCTGAGCTCCTTAATAGTGCTAACAGTGATGCCATTTACTGAGCAGCTAGTATGTGCCCAATATATTGTTTAAAATACTGCTCTAATATACCTGTTCTCAAAGTGTGATCCTAGGACCCCTGCAAGTTTTAAATGGTTTATAAATTATAAGGTATTCGCCTTTTTCACTCTCATTCACTCTTAAGTATTCAGTGGAACTTTCCAAAGGCTGCATAATATGTGACATTGCAACAGACTTCATGCAGAAGCAGATCTGAGAATCCAGCTGTCTGGTAGTCAGCCAGACATTAAAGAGATCTGCAAAATGGAAAACAAGGTCACTCTTTCCTCGAAAGTTTTGGAAAAAAGGTTATTTTTCAAAAGATATGCTATATATGTTCATGTGCAGTGAATTTATTATTTTTAAAGTGAAATCATATAGTAAAAATTTTTTTTTCAGTTTTAATTTCAGATATAGTGAATAGCAATAGATCTCACCCACAAAAAAATTCTCTTTGGGGTTCTCAATAAGAAAGTATACTTGATCTTAGGCAAAAGGTCGAGAAGTAATTCAATAGGTAAGAAAATAAAGGGGTCCTGAGACCATGATTGAAAACCACTGCTATTGGGCCAGGCATGGTGGCGCATGCCTGTAAGCGGCAGCTTAGGAAGCTGCAGCCAGGGCCAGGGATCATGGTTCAAGTCCTGCCTGAGGCACATAGCGAGACCTAGGTCCAAAAAAATATAGCTGGGCGTGGTGGCGCGTGCCTGTAATCCCAGCTACCTGGGAAGCTGAGGCTGGGGATTGCTTGAGTCTGTGGTACCCCGGGCAACGAGAGCCTGCAGTTTCACAGGCAAAAACAGTGAGACCTAGTCTCCAAAAAGAAAGAAAGAAAGAAAAGAAAAGAAAACCATTGCTATTATATATTGCATCCTCTTTGAAGTGAGGAAGCCACCATGGGTCAGAGAAGTGAAGGCAGCTCATTTAAAATCACACCACTAGAAAATGGTGAAGCAGGTATCTGAACCAGGTTTGTTGATGCTAAATGTGACATTCTTTTAGCTAAACCAGTGGTTCTCACACCTTAGCATCAACTACTTGACTCTTTAAAACAAGGTACACACATTACTTTGACAAAAATTTTTAATCACTTAAAATGAACAGATCCTTTAAAAATGAATAGCTGATTCCCTACAAACAATGACTAAACTTTGAAAGAATAATGCCAGAAGCAACAAAGAACTGGAAATAGTGGAGGAGTCATACTACCCAATCCCCAAGCTTCAGACACTGTGATACCATTGTAGGGACAAACTCATGGGATGGGGCAGAATCAGCAGGACACATACTCATTTGTGGGGACCTGCGTGGACAGAGTGTGCAGGACAGTACATGGAGCCACTGGAGAATGTGCTTTTTCCTTCCCACAAGGAAAAATGTAGAGACCCACATTCCCACACTGGAGCTAGTGAGGGATGTGTTCACTTTGCGAAGATCCATCAAACTGTACACTTTGGGTATGTGCACGTTCCTGTAGCTATATTATTCTCCAGTAAATGTCTTTAAAGTATTTGTGAAAAGGGCCGGGCATGGTGGCTCGTGCTTGTAAGCTTCAGCCTATGAAGCGGCCGGGGCTAGGGATCGCGGTTCGAGACCCGCCTGGGGCCCGTAGCGAGACCTAGTTCCAAAAAAATGGCTGGGCGTGGTGGTGCGTGCCTGTAATCCCAGCTACCTGGGAAACTGAGGCTGGGGATTACTGGAGTCCGTGATACCCCGGGCAACGAGAGCCTGCGGTTCCACAGGCAAAAATAGCGAGACCTAGTCTCAAAAAAAAAAAAAAAAAAGTTTAGCTATATGCCAAACAATATTATTTTTGAGCTATAGATACGGACAGAGGTCATAAAAGAAATGAAACCACAACCACCAATGTTGGGTGGAGTTAGCTCTGGAGAGGGGACTGGAGGCAGAAAACAGGGAGGATGTATGTGAAAGCTGAGGTTCTACCTGTAATATCTTCAATGCAAATACTAGATTATATCTAGGAAAAAATACAACATACTAGCATTAGTTACCTTGGGGGTAGTATACAGGTAGCTGGGAGGTAGAATAAAAGATGCCTATTGTATGTGTTTGTGTGTCTACCTTTCCACACTTTTCAAGTATCCTTCTGTTCACATTGTGTAGCTTCTGAACTTTCAGTCATAAATTTAATATAAATTAAATATAATATATATTTATATATTTAATATAAATTAAACTTCAAAAAGAGCCCCAAAAGGCATTATAACTATGTTTGATAACTTGGGTACAGAATGTTCTATTTTTACCTATACTTTTTGGGTAATTGGAAAGAGTTCACAAAACATTTTTAAAAGTGCATATTCTAAGGCCTGATTCCAGAGACTGATTCACTAAGTAGCTCGATGGTGAGACCAGGAACCTCATGATTAACAAGCGCCCAGGTGACTCTGAGGCAAGTGATCCATGGACCATACTTGAGACTTACTGTGCAGGGTTGGCTCTCTGGCCCAGGCCTGCCTACAACCTTTGAGTTCCTGGTGCAAGTTTGTCAGAACAATGGCGGATTCCTTGAACACTACACCTCCCCCACTGTCCCAGGAACCTCTTATCTTCTGCCCTAGTGCCTCAGTCCCAAGGCAACTTGCACCAGCCCTCGCTATGCACTGCTTTCAAGCCCACCCTGGGTGGCCAGTGTAGGACAGAGAAGTGGTCACACCACAGGCTGGGATGGATCTGGAGTTGGGGAATCCAGAGCCTAGACAGCCCTCCCATAGCCCAGCCCCTGGCCCCACCTGATCCCGGGCAGCACTGAACATGGGCTCTTGGATGTCCGTGTACATGCGGCGGAGGGCATTATACCCTCCAGGGATGCTCTCCAGGTTGCTCAGCGCTCTGTCTTGGTTCCGCATCATCTCTTGCATCATGGCTGGATTCCGGGCAAGTTCCATTGTCTGGGGCAAAAGGGAGAGACAAAGAATAGGACCTGGAAACCAGGAGAGCTACAAGCAGGGCAAAGGGTGGGTCCCAAGGACAGGTCTGTGGCATGACTGGGGTCCAAGAACTAAGCCAGAGTGGCAGGGAGCGGGTGACTAGACATCCTTTCTCTATTATAATCTAGGATCCAGCCCTGGCTCCCTGTGGGTATTCTCGGTGGCTTTTTCTAGTGGGGTACAGTGATCCCTGATAGGGTAAAAACAGCAGCTTTTCTTCCTTAGACTCAGGGGGTTCACAGAAGTATCCGGGACACAAAGAAACTGAGTAAGAAAGACTAAGAGAAGCCAGGCATAGTGGCTCATGCCTGTAAGCTTCAGCCTATGAAGCGGCCGGGGTTAGGGATCACGGTTCGAGTCCCGCCTGGGGCTGGTAGCAAGACCTAGTTCCAAAAAAAATAGCTGGGCGTGGTGGCACACGCCTGTCATCCCAGCTACCTGGGAAGCTGAGGCTGGGGATTGCTTGAATCTGTGGTACCCCGGGCAACGAAAGGCTGCGGTTTCACAGGCAAAAATAGCAAGACCTAGTCGAAAGAAAGGAAAGAAAGGAAAGGAAAGGAAGGAAGGAAGGAAGGAAGGAAGGAAGGAA
>PVHY01019313.1:0-11555 GCA_004024945.1 Uropsilus gracilis
GCGCCAGAAGCTCCCAGCATGGGGGCAGGCCCAGCCGGACCACCGTTTGCCTTCCCAGGCCCCTGGGTTAGGGGCCGGGGGCAACACAGCACTGCCATCCGGGTCACTGCTAAGTGACCAGGCAGCCACTTACTGGTGGGTGGGGGCTGCTCCCCCAACCCATCCCCCCTCCTGGGCAACTCACCCAAGAAGACTGGCCCCCCTTGTTCCCTGCTGGCAAGGGAGGTCCAAGGTCCAGGGACCCGGGGCGTAGACTGCCGCATGGCTGTCAGCTGGCGGGCAGGGCTCATCCCACAGAGCATTTCTGAAGAAAATCTCCAAGAAGAGCCCAGCAGGACTGGAGCATCATCAGCTATGTCTAACCTTGGCATTGGCTGTCGCAGATCTCCCAGCTCAGTCATCAGGTCTATCTTGAATCTTCTCTCATCAGGTGCCTGTGACCTCCAGGAGCCACAGTTACTTGTTTACAGTGACCCCTTGGTTTCATTTATCCAAACAGAGGCATCTGGTGTGGGTTTTCCAACCTGTTTCCAGACATTCCCATGTGTTGGCTTCTTGTCTTTGCATGGGGAAATAAAGGCAGCTTTCTTTTATTCTAGTGCTGGATCTCATTCTTTCCCAGTCTGCTGAGATTACCCACCTTGATCTCTGCCTGTCCACTGAACTCTTCCTTTGATCCTTCAGGCAGACAGGGGTTTGGAATTAGGGAGTATGAATTTGGAAGGGGGAAATGCATCTTGATTTTCCCTAACACTAACTGAACTTTAGCATTTTCTTCAATCATGACATCAAATTAGAGTTGTATTAGCAGCATCTATGATTGTATTGCCAGAAGGATCACATATATTTGCAGGTCTCATTATTGGCTTTGCTGATATAGTTGATCCTAAATAAATAATAGGTTGGGACGTGAACCCTGGGCAGTTGAAAATCCATCCATGTGTGACTTTTGACTCCCCAGAAACTTTATAGTCATTCCTTGGTATCTGGGGGAATTGGTTTTAGGAATAATGCCCCCACTCTCCCAGAAGATACCAAAAATCCACAGATGCTCAAGTCCATTATAGTTGGTCTGGATGTCTGAGGGTTCCACATCTATAGATTCAACCAACTTGCATCTGATATTCCAGAACTCTGAATAGAGAAAGTCCCTATAATAATGGAACCCCAAATTTTGAATCCATGTTGTATTTTGAAATATCATTTATATTCACCACTCTCCTGAAATTAAAGAAATCATTAGAAAAAAACTAGATCTTAAAATCATAGAGAAATACATTGCTCTATTGCAATTTTTTAAAATGGGGGTACTATATCAATTATTTTAAAAATGGAGGTACTATATACACATTATTTATGGAATAATATGTATTATTTTTCACCTTAAAATATTATTTTTGGGCCGGGCATGGTGGTGCATGCCTGTAAGTAGCAGTCTAGGAAGCCGCGGCCAGGGCCGGGGATCATGGTTTGAGTTCCATCGGGGGCATGTAGTAAGACCTAGTCCCAAAAACATAGCTGGGCATAGTGGCATGTACCTTTAACCCCAGCTACCTGGGAAGCTGAGGCTGGGGATTGCTTGAGTCTGTGGTACCCTGGGCAATATGAGCCTGAGGTTCCATAGGCAAAAATAGCAAGACATGGTCTCAGAAGAAAAAATAATATTTGGGGGCCAGAAGTGGTATGTAGGGAGGTGAGGGGAGTGTGGAGGGAGTGGTCCTTTGGCTCCATGAAGAAATTAAATTCTGGCACTGACATAGCCCTAGCACTCAAATATAGAATGTTCAACTTACCAAATATGACTTAAATGACACAGTTCATTTAAATTAGATACTCTGCAATCCAAAGACCTCTTCTGGGCCTTCAGGAAGTTGAGCTTCAAAGCAGTGTTTCCCAAATAAAGCTTTACAAAAAATCAAAAGTGCAACTTAAGTAGATTTTTGGGCACCAGGCTGCAAAACCAGAATCAACTTTCAAGCAGAAGAGATAGCTGGGAATTTCTAAAATGTGAACACAGAGTTTATTTAAAAGGCTATACTGTACAAAGATGTGTTCCATGAAAGTAAAAATTCCTTCCACCTTCCTTTCTACTCTCTAGAGGGAATGTCATCAACAATTTCTGTCCTCTCCTTGAACGTAACTGAGCACATACAGGCACATTGGAATACAGTTCTGTCTTCCTATTTTTCTCTTCACACCTTTCAACATCAGCATGTAGCTTATTTATAGCATAATTAAAAGAAATTTGAACTCAAATTGTAATTAACAGTAAAACTGGACACTAACGATAGTTGCACAGTCATGTGAAGGTGCCAGGGGAGTCACTGACCTAGACACTTAAAAATGGTTGCGGTGAGGTGAGGGTGATGAATTTTACTACAATGAAAGCAATTTTAAAGCACCTACAAAATTGTGCTATGGCATCCCCACCCCATCTCTCTTTCAATCAGATGTTTTGAGGTCACCTACTCTCCTGTGCCTCCAATCAGTGCCCTCTTATTCAAAAGAGCTGCAAAGCAAAAACATGATTTGTATTTCTTTAGAAAAACAAACGTTCTTTTACTGTAGCTGTTAACATAAGTGTAAGCCATGACTGGCTCTCTCCTTAGCCTGTCAGGAGTTAGCATACAGTTACTACCTCTGATAGTAACAGCATGATGGAGGAGGCACTTTTCAGCTCAAGAATGCCTTTCATGCTCAGGATTGAAAGCATTGTGAAAATTACACCAGGGCTTGTGAAACAATTCAAACCTGATCACAAACAAGCCAAAGTCTATGGTAAAAGCACTGGTGCTTTGGTGCCCTTAACCCAGCTAAAGGGCTCAGAAAAAGTCTTTTCATAAGTGTCATGTTCAGATAAGTTAAATCCACTGAAATTTAACACCATGTGGTATATTTCTATGGCTTCATGGACTTCTGTTGATCCACAGATTTGGGAGTGGTTCAGTTCTGGGAGAAAAAGGAAAAACTGGTCCTGAAGGACAGCATGGTGAAACCTTCAATCCCAGGCAGTCTCCTAGCACTCCATCCATCCCTGTTACAGCAAAGTGCAGGGAAGTAGCAATTGGCTCCTGGCTGACTAAAGCTGCTGAATCAGACTCTTACCAAGGAGACGTCTGTGACTTGGAAAGTTACTGCGGTGACCAAATTCCTGCTCTCCTTCTTAAGAAAGCCTTCAAAATTTCAATTTTAAGACTCAATACCTCCCACATTCAAGTGACTTGAATGGTTAGTCCTGACCTCCTTGGGGTTCTGCTGAGAAGTCCCTCTGTGGAAGATAGAGAATTTTTCTAGTGTTTTGTCACTTCCTGGAGTGTTGTATCAAGTTGCATTGACATTTGATTTGGTGAGGCTTGGCTCTGAAATTAGAGATTCTTGTCAGTTTTCCACTTCCTGCGTATTTATGAAGAACCTCTTCATTAGCAGTCAGTGGTTTTCACCTTGCTCCCCCAATACCAGCACTGTCTACCCCTGCATCCCTGAACTTTATTCCTGGGCTTTATATTGGGTTTTTACCTGCTCACATATCATTCCTTTGAGCTTCTATGATTGTTGCTAGATTAAGAGGTCCTTGACTCTTGATTATGGCAAGGAAAGAATTCAAAGCCACATCCAGGTCAGGCAAAACAGCAGTCTATTTAGCAACAGTACACTGGGGAGGTGTCCGAGCAGGTAGTGGTTGGAAGCTGCCCCAAGTGGTGGAAAATTTTTGGCTTATATGGGGTATATGGGCTGCTCACCCTCATCCCTTTCTGGGGTTATCCAATGCAGGTCCACATTTCACCCTGCAGTCAGAGAGGTTAGTTTATTGGACAGTTGGTAGAACTATCCTGGCCATCATCCTCACAAGGACCAGCGCACGCTGCTGTGCTAATTAAGAACCAGTATCTACCAGAATGGTTTTAAAGTAATCACTTTGTGACCTGACAGGCACCCCTGGTGGAGATTTATCAGTTTCTCACAGACATTTCCTGAATATTGTTGACTCTTCTGGCCTTCAGTCATCACAGACACTGCTCCAGCCTTAACTACCTAGCATGGTCATGCCTGGCTTAAGGCTGATTCATCTTCAAAATAATAGAAGCCACAGGGAGCAGCAGAGCCCTGGCCATTGTTTTCAAAGACCTGCATGTTCTCGCTACACGGTTGCCCTTCCTCAGCCCTCCTCCTTCTACTGAAGTCTTATCAGTTACCTATAAGGAGAACTGAAGAAGTTGGAACAAGCCCTGAAACTATCAAACAGGCCCAGATCTCTTGGTAAGCTAACTCTCTTGAGATTAAGTTCCCAATTTCTGGTTACCTGTAGTACTTAATCACTATTGTCATTCATCACCCCCTTAGAGCTTTTTTCAAAAATTAGCTAGTTTTAGTCTAGTTTCAAGAAAATTGAATTTCAGCTAAAAAAGAAATATAACCAGCGTTCACTTCTGGCTTTTATGCTTTACTAACTGGCACAAACTCGCACTAAATATCAAAACTGAAGCAAGGAGAAGAGCTGATAGCTAAACCCAGCACTCTCTGGGTTCTTCCACCAATTACAAGATGTTTCAAAACAACAAGATTTATTTACAAACAAAGGGAAATGAAGAGTCACTGGGGCCATGAGTAGCCAGTTATCTTACTGTACCCAGTTACTGTCCAGTCTCTAAAGTCCCAAAACAAAGCTACACGATCCCAGGTCTCAAAGCCCTAAAATGCTTCCAAGATGCAATCTGCTCACTGCTGCAGACCTAAACAGTTGTTTACATATGGTCCAGTTTTCCAGCAAGATATCCAAGTAATCCTGGTTCCTAGTTCTCCAGCATAAACAGACTGCAAGTTTTTCCAGCAATCTATCCTCTCATCAGAGAGACGCAGGTTCCAAGTCTTCCAGGTTCCCAGGTTCCAAGCTTTCCTCTCATCAGAGGTCCAAAATTCAATTTCCAAACCAAAGACCTGTACTTGTGTTTCTCAGTAACTTTTCATTTTCCCGGTCAAATTCCAGAGCCAAATCACCTTCCTCTGAGCCTCTCCACCATGAACTCTCTTGGTCTCTTTCTTGGTCCAACTGTTTCTGATCCAATTGCTGAAGCCCCAGACAGTTTAACTGCCAGAACCCAAGGCAGAGGTATTTCCCATCAGCCCTTGTGGTATAACTGCCCAAGGACCTGGTTACAATAGCACTTAATCAACTTTATCATTTACCATCTTCATAAAGCTTTTCCAAAAATAATCTAATTCGGTTTCAAGAAACTTGACTTTCAGCTAATATATATATATATATATATATATATATATATATATATATATATATAAAATCAACTTTCACTTTTGGCTTTTATGTTCTGGGTCTCTAGTTGGCAACTTTTCCCTGCTCCAGGACACCAAAAAGATAATACATATTACAAAGGCACTCATGCATCCCATGATTATTTTTGGATTCTTAATCAGAAGCACCCTCTTTCCTATGTGCATACCCCCAAATTCACTCTAGAAGCTACAGCAGACTCTTGGACTCTAAAGAGGCAGATGCAGTTTGAAAAGTTGCCTTTAGGCCAGGCATGGTGCACATGCCTGTAGGTGGCAGCCTAGGAAGCCATGGCCAGGGCCAGGGATCGTGGTTCGAGTTCCACCAGGGACACGTAGGGAGACCTAGTCCCCAAAAAATAGCTGGGTGTGGTAGTGCGCGCCTGTAATCCCAGCTACTTGGGAAACTGAGGCTGAGGATTGCTTGAGTCTGAGGTACCCCTGGCAACATGAGCCTGCGGTTCCACGGGCAAAAATAGCGAGACCTAGTCTCAAAAAAAAAAAAAAAAAAGTTGCCTTTAGTTCAATTCTCAAGGCGTGGTTGCCAGTTGAGCACCAACAGCATTGGGAGGTGGAGAGGAGAGCTTGCTAAAAATGCAAATTCTCAGTCTCACCTTAAACCTACCAAAATGAAACTCCTTGTGCCTGTGCCCAGCGAAGCCCTCAGGGGAGTAGGAGGCACCCTCCTGCAGGTACAGCACCAGGGGAGTCTGTTTGCTAATGCTTCCCTTTAAGGCTCCAGTTCTTGGACAGTGGTTCTCAGCCCTGACTACATCCTAGATTGCCTGGGGAACTTTCACAGGCTTTGGATACCCTGACTCCGCCCCTGGTCGTTCTGACTTAACTCATTAGCCATCAGCCAGGGACCCCAATCACAGTTCTTTTGGTGATTCACCTGCTCAGTAGGGCAACACCCACTACTCCTTTTGCATATTTGGGCAACAATGGAAGTAACCACCTGTTTTTTTTTTCCTTACTGCCTCCACCAAGCACAGCATTTGTCTCTTGTCATTCATCATGGTTACTCAGACAACAGGAGGTAGGACAAAGCAGGTTCAATGCATTGTCCTGAGGGTCCCTTTACCTCCCCAAAGCTGGTTTTTCACATACCCCCTGACATTTCAGGTTTAATTTCAAATTTCGATGACAAGTCTGTAGAAGACATTGCCATATGGATGTAGAACATTGTTCAGGAAGAACAGAAGAGACAACTTGTCAGTTTATCTGCTGGTAAAGTTAAGTAAGCCGTGGGTGGTTTGATTAAGTAATCTATCTATATCTATCTATCTATCTATCTATCTATCTATCTATCTATCTATCTATCTATCTATCTATCTATCTATCTATCTATCTATCTATCTATCTATCTATCTATCTATCTATCTATCTATCTATCTATCTATCTATCTATCTATCTATCTATCTATCTATCTATCTATCTATCTATCCATTTATCTAAGATTAGGTCTCGCTATTTTTGCCTGTGGAACCTCAGACTCAAGCAGTCCCCAGTCTCAGCTTCCCAGGTAGGTGGGATTACAGGTGTGCGCCACCATACCCAGCTACATTTTTTTAGAACTAGGTCTCACTATGTGCCCCCGGCAGAACTTGAACCGCAACCCCTGGCCCCGGTCGCGGCTTGCTAGGCTGCTGTTTACAGGTATGTACCACCATGCCCGGCTGAGCACTGCCTTTATTGTCTGCTTCTTAGTCTACTGAATATTGGATCTTAGAAATTCAGTATCTGAAACATACTCAGGGCACTGACAGATCTGAGGCCTGTCTACTCTAAAGAAAGTGAACCACTATCCCCACCTGGGAAAAGGTAACAGCAGTGCAAAGGCAGGGACACCTGGAATGCAAAATAAATTTAAAAAAATTACAGAGTGGTGGGGACTGTGTGATTTGGTGGGGAGCTGCCTACTCTGGTCTCTCATTTCTTTGTTCTTCTACCCTCTTCTCCTGCCCTTGTGCCAGCCCTTTACCAGCATGCCTTCTGTCAACCCTCCTCCCAACCTACCTTGGGAGTCTTTGCTTCTTGTAAGATGGTCTGTCCTCCCACACCATCATCTCCTCTGCCCCTCTTGCCACCAGTTAGCATATGGGGTGCACAGTTGGGACACTCCACTCTGGATCCATCTCCACTCTCCACCTCCCCCCATCTCATGTCTACCATCCTGGTGCTGCTGTGGATGAGGTGCAGGCTTACCCCACCCAACCAGAGTGAAGCATCTGGAAACTTTCTGGGTCTACTGGGTTACTGGAGGGCATTTATGTTTCACATGGCCTGGCTCCTATGACCCCTATATATGCTGATAGGTAAGGAGGCCACATGGGATTGGTCTGCTGAAGCAGACACAGCATTTGCTAGAACTAGTTGGACTATTAGGCCCAGGACTTAAAGGTTTTTGAAACAGTGAGTCCCTGTGAGTTAGATGTGCATGTCACATCGTAAGTGTTCATGTAGGGATTCTGGCAGAAACCAGAGTGGTTAAAGCAACCCACTTGTTTCTGGTTACAACTCTGAAGAGGGGCTGAAACTAGGTATTCCTTCACTAAAAAGCTACTGGGCTGCAGCATTACTAGCTATGGAAAGCATCACTGCTATAGCTCCTGTCCTTGTGCCAACCACTAGCCTGACAACCAAGTGAGTACAGGGATGGGCAACAAAGCCCTGTAGTGGTACTACCCAGACGCCCACTTTGGCAAGTGGATACACATATCTACAGCTGCACTGTACTCTGTCAACCAACCTCTTATGGACAAAGTTGCAGGATATTTGTCAGCATGGAACTGACTCCAGAGGCCGACATGGAAGCCTAGCCGGAGCCCAGTCCCTGCAAGTAAGGACAGGCAACAATCCCAGCAGACACCTGGTATGTGGATGGCTTCAGCTGGGGTGTCTAGCATCACGGACAGCAATGGTTATATACCCCAAATAGACACCATTTCATTTGAGAAAGGAACAGGACAGGGCAGCCAATGGGCTGAACTGCAAACAATATGGATGGTGGCAGTCCATGAGCTTTCCCCTCAGGGAAGGGGCTCATGATCTCGGGGTTGTGTACAGGCCCTGACTCTGTGGATCTCTGCATGGAACTTAAATGACTGAACAGTCATGTATCAGTTGCCGTGGGGCCAGGCCTTATGGAAAGATCTCTGGGGCCTTTGACATCAGGAACAAGTAAGCATTTATCATGTCACAGGGAACACCACATTGGCCTCAGCAGGCAAACAGAAGGACATGCTGGCCATGTGGTGGCTGGAAACAGCTCTGGGATGGGATGTTGCACAGTAGCTGCATAGACACCTTCTCCATGCAGGGCACTGTGTGCACCTGGGGATGCCTGGGACACTACAGGAGATTCAGGACATTTGTGAACCATGTGTGGTGTGTTCCAGGACTCAACCTTGGTGACCTTTTACATCCACAGAACAAGTGTTGTGTGGAAGTAGGTGTCCAACAGGTGCTAATACAACATTGACCTCACTAGACTGCTGCCCCGCTCATAAGGGCAGCAGTATGCGATCACCTGTGTGGACACTGCTCATTTATTAGCAGCCTATCCTGCTCCACACATGGACCAGAAGGCAGTTTTGTATCAGCTGATGGTGGAGAGCAACCAAAGCACTCATTTTACAGGTACACGGGTGCAAAAGCGAGCCAAGGATATGGGCATTGAATGGAAATTCCATGCACCCTATAATCCCAAAGCTGCAGGCATCACAGACTATTACAATGGCCTGCTAAAGTAGGAACAGAGAGCTACAGCCCCCACTCTGATGCTGACCAGGTGGAGCCAAAGCCTCTGGGACAAGCTGTGGACACTAAATGAGAGGAGCAAGAAAGGCAGCCTGGCTGCAGTGACACCGCTGCTTCCATCCAACTGCAAATACAGACATCAGACATTTTGTTTAAGCCTGGGTTTGGGGTGGGGCAACATTTTATTGCCAGCCCTGGCTGTGTTGGACCCAGGACAGACAGGATACAGCCTTGGAGAGTAAAGGTTCTGCACAAGCATTTGGTGGCCCTGGAAGTCCCTCGGGGATGTGACCTGGAGGCTGATCTACCAATAACACTGCAGGTGACTGGACAATAGCCCCCACAGGTGTGTGTCACCTTCCTTTGGGTGGCAGATAAGGGTGTAATCCTAAAGGGAATGTTTGTGTTGACTTTGTATCCATTATGAGTTTGTATGTGGAGCCCTTTGATGCCTCTTTGTTGGCAAAAAGTATATGATACTTTAGGGAGGCCTCTGATGTTGGCTACAGTGCTGTCTTCTGATAAAAAATATTGCCAGATGGGAGAGACCTTCCATTGCCAATAATTTCTTTGTCTTTTTGCCTCTAGGAAGGATAGCCTACTTCCTCTTTGCATTCTGTTATAGTTTGTATTGCTCTGGCAGGTCATGGATACACTGTTCCATACTCATCACCAAAGGAACCTTTTAAAAGAATTACAAATAAGGAGAAAAACCCTGAGGGGGTAGAGTGTAAGGAACATGGAATAACTGACTCTTTTTTACCTTCTTGACATCTGAAAGTGCCTTGCATACATAACAATGCATTAGTTATGTGACCATGAGCACAAAACAGCAGAGAGGGCTAGGAGGTTTGGTTGTTATTTGATCATTTGGTCTTTCTTTTTGCTGCTTCAGCATTAAAGTCATGTCAGACATACCTAAGGTTCCAGGATTCTTTTTCCATTTGCTAAGTCAACAGTGAACCTGCCTGACCTGAACTGGTTTCATAAAAGTGTGAGACAGAGTGAGTGCCAATCTGGGGGATGAAGAAGCCTTACAGATGGTGCCCACCCAGCCACCACCCCTGCAGAGCATAGAAACTGCAGCCCTGCACTAGGAGCCCTCGTGAGTACCCTTCTGGGGGAGGGAAAAGCCTTGCAGAGAGTGCTGACCTGGCCACAACCCTTAAGGAGTGCAGAAATTGCAGCCCTGTACTGGTCAAGCCACCAATAGGAAGATAAAAAGACACAAAGCAAACTGAACCAGTTCAAGCACAAAACAGAACCATCCACATCCTGACAAGAGCCTTCAGCAACCGTGCCAGGCAGTAAAAGTGCCATGTGGCCCAGTGCATAGAGCAAGCCAAGAAACAAACAAGGGAAGGTGGAAAAATGCAAATATTCAAACAAGTCTCTAGGAAAAATACACCACCAAAGTAAAAACAATCCACAGAACTGAAGGCCAAGGCCAATAACACAGAAGAAATGATACAGAAGAAACACAAGATATTAAAACCTGTCAAAATTCAAAATTACTGTAAAATTCTATGAAGATCTAAAAGAGATAGAAAAATATAAACAAGAAAAAATTTATATGATTCATATAATTTATCAACAGAAGAACAAAATTGAGTCATTAAGACAGTAGCTAAAGCCTGGCACGGTGATGTGTGCCTGTAAGTAGCAGCCTAGGTAGCCACAGCGGAGACTAGGAATTATGGTTTGAGTCCTGCTTGGGGTAATGTAGCAAGACCTAGTTCCAAAAAAAAAAAAAATAGCTGGGCAATGTGAGCTTGTGGTCCCACGGGCAAAAATAGTGAGACCTAGTCTCAAAAACAAAAGAAGTTATTGTCTTACACTCAAACTGGATAAAGGACTTCAACATAAAATATGTAGGACTTCTACATAAAATATGTAGAAGAAAACATAGGCAAACCACTCCAAGACACATATCTCAGAAACTTCTTAAGGTCTCACTCCTGGAACTAAAAAAATAAAGAAAAAGATAAACAACTGGGACTACATTAAACGAAAAGGTTTCTGCATAGCAAAAGAGACAATAGCAAAACAAAGAGAATCCCAACAGGATGGGAGAAGATATTTACTCAACATACAGCAGGCCAGACATGGTGGCACATGCCTGTAAACGCATGCCTGTAAGCAGCAGCCTAGGAAGCCACAGTGGAGACCAGGGACCATGGTTCAAGTTCCATTTGGGTCAACATAGCGAAACCTAGTTCCAAAAAAATAGCTAGGCGTGGTGGTGTGGGCCTGTAATCCCAGCTACCTGGGAAGCTGAAGCTAGGGACTGCTTGAGTCCGTGGTACCCCAGGCAATGTGAGTTTGCGGTTCCACAGGCAAAAATAACAAGACTTAGTCACAAACAAACAAACAAACAAACAAACAAACAAACAAACACAAAAAGAGCTCATACAACTTAACAAAAATAAAGTAAAAAAATCTCAAATCAAAAAATGGACACAAATCTGGACGCAGATTTGGATCACGGTTCGAGTCCCACCTGGGG